>JAOXYL010000113.1:16195636-16239819 GCA_028564955.1 Terapon puta | reverse complement strand
TATGACATATCTCCATGAACCCTTCCAAATGCTGAAACCCCTGTCACGATGTGATACCTTAAGAGGTAAGCAGCAAGAAAACTTGACATTTTTTTTGTCCACACACACACCTCCATTATTAACGATGGAATACAGTTTGCCCTCCTTATTTCTGCACAATAGTGTGTAGAATTCAGTGGTGGTATCGAGACAAAAAAAACTTGATAAAAGTACAGGTAATTATGAGCTACTCGTCCAACACTAATAGTATATCTCGGAGATTACAATTTGTCTCGTTATCTAAAATGACAGCCTGTCACACACACAGCCCGTCCACATCTACCTTGCAGTCTCATATCATTCAGCACTTGAACCAAACATATATTTCTATCAAGGCGCGGGAGAATAGCATCCTCCGTTTGGCGCAGAGGAGGTGTGTCCCCTTCCATCTTCTCGGGAGAGGGAGAGAGATAGAGAGGGGGAGAGAGAGAGGGTACCTCTCTTTTGTTCACTCCCCTCTCTAACTGGTAGTGTTTGACTTCCCCCAGCCAGGAGTGGGTAATTCTGGAGCCCTGTGTGAGGTTGTTAGATCACTGAGGCCCAAGACAGCACCATTCTTTGCAGACCCTTGACAGCAAATATGTGGTAATGATATTGTCTCCTGCTGGGTAATAACACACAATTCAGACTGCCACATACTGCAGTCGGCGGGGAAAAAATGGAGGGGAGCGAAAAAAAAGAATTACACTGAAGTACTGGAGGAAAATGACCGGAGAAATGTCTTCAACCTGAAGTGCTATATTGAAAAAATTCACTCCTACAGGACACTGCAGCGGGAGCAACTGTTTCATTCCCCTCTTCTCAGGGTGATGTGGCACAGAACACAACGGCCACTACTGTCTGTAATAGGAACAAGGTGGTTTCCATGCAAATGTACATTTCTGTGCCGTTTGTTTTTTTCCCTCTTTTTATCATTACGTTTTCACTCTGGCATTTTAAAGAGTCCTATTCAGTACCTGAATGCTACCTGAATGAATGCTGAATACGATTACTGTGACTGTTTAACAAAAACCATGGCTTCAAATGACTAAAGCCCTTTGAGTCCACAGAACACACTGCATGGTTAGTGTTTAGTCTAAACAGCATTTTCCTACTATGGAGACCTTCCATTGTTAACTAGACCACACTGGCAGCTTCAACCTTGACCTTTGTGTTGCTCCACTTGGTACTCGGCTTGTAACTGTCAACACCATCCATCACTGGCCAATCAGGGCCTGCAATGGGGGCCGGTCCCCCTGCTGTACTGTGAAATTGTGGCATGTGATCCTTAATGTGCGTGAAGTAGACAAGGCCTTGACACAAAGCATCAAGCTTCAGGGGGGCTCCTCTGTGCTAGTCTATTAGCCTCCTGCTGTGCCCCTGGCTGGCTGGACTTATTCCTAGGGATAAGTTGGAATAATAGTGTTATGTCTGCACCAGCCTTAGCCCTCCTTGGGCCCAGGGCTGGCTGTCAGTCAAAGCCTTGACCAGTTAGACATGACGTGAAGGACATAACATCTGCTTAGTCCAGTGCGCCACTTACATATCAACAGTTAAAAGGGTTAAAAAACGATTTTTAAAAATGGAAAACTGCGACAGATATGAAGGATATTTGAGCATCCTCAGATCCAAATGAACCCTTCTCATGTCGTCAAAATGATCTCCATGATCTTAGATACAGACCTTGTTTCTCTGTAGAGCGTTAGAGCGACAGACAGAGCAAGAGAGAGGGAGAGAGAGGGAGGGAGAGGGAGCTGGAGAGAGAGTGAGAGAGACTCCATCTCCTTATTCATACATTTGACTGCCAGAGTAGCATTGTGCAATGGGCTAAAATAAATGAGAGCACCATGTAAAAAGGTAGCCTTGATACCGCGCGACTGGGTGCAAAAGGGAGGCACATTGAAACGGAAGAATTCATCTTTTCTATCAGCCTCTCCGCTCACGAGTTGAACCAGGTATTCAAATGGGTTCAATCTCAGCCGCTCAGATTTGCATAACACAGACAGATGAACTCAAGTGATTGAATTGGGCTAGGTGGAGTGAAAAAAAGGGAAAGAAAATGAATTTCCAAGCGAATTAGGAAAAGTGATGGAGACGGCAAAGGGTACATTATTTATTTTTCACACTGAAATAATTATGGAATTAACCTTTCCTTCCAACGTGACAGCCCTCTAAACCCTCTTTATCACCGTGAATTTGATGTACTGGACTCTCTTGGAAAGAACTTGACTCTTTTGACGAATAAAACCGCATTTGCCTATTATCTCCGCGGAGGCTATGTTTCCCTCTCGCCGCCATACCTGCGTCTGTCTGCTACCATTGGTCCACGTCGGTCAGCTGATCTGCACCGGTTGGCCGAGCTCCACCCGGATGTCATGTTTTGTTGTCTATCAGTGATGTAACACTAATGCCTGTGCAACTTCACCGTGACTGGCAGTGACCACTATAGAGTCACAACACTGCAGGAGGGGAAAAAGCAATTTCATGGTTCACTCTGTGGTTAATGTGCTGCTGTAATCTTTAGAGAGGCTTGTCTTTTTTGTTTAAGTTTCGCAGAATAAAGGGCTGGACTATCGGGAGCTCTGGCCAATTAATCACTGGGCTAAAAGGTGGCGGGAAGCCATCCACTGAGAATGAGCCGCGGCGAGAGTGCGCGTCTATTTGCGTGTGTTTGGTTGAGCGAATAAGTCCTTTCAAAAGGAGTCAGTCTTTCATTTGTTGCTGTATGCGCTGGCATTGGCCGGTGTGTATGTATTTACCTGAGTGTGCAGTATGTGCTTTATTGAGGTGGCTTGGGGGGTGGGTGTACTTTACTGAGTGTACCTTTTGTGTGTGTTTGCGTGCTGTGCTCACACAGTCAGGTAAGCCTCTCTAATTGCTGCAAGGTGCATTAGCACTCAGCCGTTTCTCTCTCCCACTCTCTCTCTCTCACTTGCGCCCTGTGTCTTTGTTTTTTCTCTCAGTGCCAGTCTGCGGGCCAGAAGACAATCAGACCAGAAGGGTCATTTTCTGCAAGAGCTCACCTCCCTCCTCCAAGCGTTGCCGCTGACAGGCTCACGCTCGGCAGGAACCCTAAATTAACACTTGACGTCTGCGAGGCTCAGCCCTGATGAGGCTGCAGAGAGACAAAATGTCAGAAAACAAACACTCCATCATTTTTGCTTCATTTCCTCCACAGCTGGGGAAACACACTCACCTGGAGGGCTCGAGAGGGCTTCGGTGACACTCACTCCCCTATCTATTGCCGTGGATCAGCCCTGGTGCCTACGGGCCAGGGTGAGAGGTTGAGACCAAGTAAGAATGGAGGGATGCTGAGTAAGAACGGGTAATTATCAAATCGTTATCAAAACGCAACTGGAGGGAGGACTGACTCGTTTGACACCTGTTGGGTGTATCTGAACTCTGCTCTCTTTATTCCAACACAGAAAAACAGAAATTGGATTCTGACCTGCAAATATAGAGCGATCAACATGTATTTTTTTTAAAGGCGACGTGTGCAAAATACAAGCACGTTTTTGTTTTTGAAATTTTTTGCCCCCCCCCAAAAATTAATTTCTCTTATTTCCCTTCATTTGGATTGCATTCACCTCCGTTCAGCCATCACAAAATTAATGATTTGTTTTCCTGAGCACATCAACAACAACCCTTGTAATTATTCCTCACTGGGGATGTGCACAACACTAGGACTCAACACTGTAGAGTAGTATGATACTATTTGAAGCCTACTTCAAACACAGTGCCCCCAGCGAGTTCTGATAGCGCCAGTGTCTATTTTATTATTTGCTTTATCTCTTTGTTGCGTGAGAGTTTATTTGTTTACATGAGAGGGATTGGAGGTTTGGTGATCTGAGCAAATTGCAGCAGAAAGTACTTCAGATGGGAATGACTGTAATTAGCATGCTCTTAAATGTGGAACACTCTCCTAATGTTTTTGTTTACGTGGGGCAGCTGATCTGTGACTCGGTGCGGGGGCGGCCCACAGGCAGGTTAAAATCACTTGTCATGCCAGAGATCATCATTATGAGCTTACAATTGGTCAGTGTTGAGGAACAATCAATGCAGCGCCAGGTAGACACTCTACAACCAGCCTATGCTGTGAGATTTTCAGTGTAATTTTGTATTTATAGTTGTGTTCTCCAGAGTGGATAATTTGAAAGCATGAGTGCATTTATGTGTGTGTGTGTGTGTGTGTGTGTGTGTGTGTGTGTGTCATGCTCGCTCATATGTTTTGGCTCTTTTTTTTTTTTTTTCAAGATTACTGAACTGCCTTTTCTTAATCTCTGCATCTACACTGAAGCATATGTTCCATGACACTCATTAAAAGTCAATTAAGAATTTGCTGCTGTGCCCAGTTATTCAGTCAGTGATTATATTTCACTGGAGGATAATATCCAGGTAAATTAAGATTTCGATTGAATTCAGCCCTGGTTGCCGCTGCATCTCCATTTCACATCACGGAACAATTGAGATCTTATCGTGGATTAAAGTGGGGGATATTACACCTAATTTAAAATATGCACATCTACAACTGCACACACGGCTTAAGAATCCGCCATGATATTGTGGAAAAAAAAAAAAGGAGAAGAAGAGCGAAACAATTAAGCGCCTTACGCACAAAACTCAAAAGGCTGTGAGATACGATTCATCAAATTGGCAGAGGAATTCAGGGCGGAAACACTGCCTTAAAGAGTTCTTGAGAAAGATGAAGGGAGGCAGCTAAAGGGAAGGGGACACGAAGGGAGCAAAGAGGAGACAGGAAGTGGGGAAGCATTGCGAAGGGGGGTGCTGTGGTAGTCAGGTGACAGTGTGACAAAGTTGTGCTTGTTTAAAATGGAAATCTTCCCAGACTTCCTCTCTCTTGCCCTCTCTCCCTCCCTGAGCCCCCCCTACCCCCCACCCCCCCAGAGCCCATTGCGAACGCTAAGCTCCGGCATCTGAAGTGGCAACACTTGAGATGGTGAAAGTGACAACATCTTAACATAAGCTGAGGGGCTAAAGCGAAAGTCAGTGCGAACCCCCAACCAACCTCTCTTTCCACCCACATCCTTCACCCCTGCTCTGTCATCCCGCTTACCCAGCACCCCGCCACCACCCCACCCTCCCCACGCTTGGGCCACACAGTAACCATGCTGTGGCTGCTTGGACATCCAACTTGCCCACTTCAGTGGAAAAGTCTCAGGTTGAGGGACTGCCCGTGACTTAAAAAAGTGAAAATAAAAGGTGAAAAGTTGAGGAGGAAGGATGGAATCTATCTCTGCCTCCTTTCTTTCTGTGTTTCACTGTCATCGTTGGTCCTTCCTTCCACTTCCAGTCACAGGTGCCTCCAAACAGAACTGGAAGCATGTAATCCGCCCAAATCCAGCCTCTTCCGAGGAGTGTAAAACCAGGAATGTTCTGTGGGGGTCACTGGATTAGACAGAATTCATGGTGGTAGCTTGGCTTGAGAGGCGGAATTAGCGGAGTAGGGAAAAAAGGGAGAGGAGACTGAACTGGTTTTGTATTAAAATGAGCTTACCAGGTGGTCTCCCTCCCAAAAGTGGACACAGTGTGTCAAGTAATCTGAAAAGCCCCCGGGTGTTTGTTGCTCATTGGCCAGAGGCCTGGTAAAAAGAGAGAGCTCGGGACTGAGAGAAAGCGAGAGAAAGAAGGGGGGCTGGCTAGGGAGGTGGCACTGATGTGGCCATTGAGGCCTCAGTGAAATGTCTGTCAGGCTTGGTTTACCACAACCACAGCAGTGATTAGGCCCCTTTTGATGACAGGTTTAGTTTTCTGTCCATTGGCAAGAAAGTGAGAATGGAGGGAGGGGTAGGGGAGCAGGGTTGGGTTGCATTGGGAGACTTTGGGGGTGGGCGTTTACACACTGTTGCAGGAAAACGGGAGGGGTGGGGACGGAGAGGAGGGGGGGGGGGTGTATATTAATGTCTTGTACCAGGGAGCTCCTACGTAATTTCCCAGCGGGTCGTGGGGTCAGGTTTGTATTTAGTTAGTGGTAATGATCTCGTTAGGGATCTGAATGGACCACCGTCTAAGCCCATTGAGGACAGCGAGTGTGCCTCCCCATCCCCCACCTCTGGCTGCCTTGTGTGGGCTTACACAGCCCGTGAACTGTGATTAATGGACTTCCAGGGCTTAATAACTTGCAAAACAGTATTAAACAAGGGAGGCCCCGGGACAATCGGAGAGGCTACCCAGGCGGAGTAGGAGGTGGCTGTAAACAGTGCCCGGCAACAATTGCAATGCATGGAATTAATTGAGATGGGCCACTCACAATGCTACAGCTGGCTAGTGGCAGGGAGCCAGGCCTGGGAGAAAGCTTCACTGGTGCTTCCAGGTGGCCCAGACCAGGCCAGGCCTTTTCAGTTTTGTAAGTGTTAAAAAATAGAAGGGGAGAAAGGCTACATTTGTGATGGGGAGACAGTGAGAGGAAGCCATTGAGCAGAGACAAGAAAGAGATTAAAGAGCACAGAGACTGATAAGCAGATAATGGGGGGACACATTCAATGGAACAAGTAATCCTTGACATGCAAGCGCAAATATGAAGCCTTTTGTCTCTTGTGTCTAATTCAAACCAGAATGCGTAAAGTGGCAAAAGAAAGAATGGTGATCCACATTAACACAGTACACAGAGACAGATAAAACACACTCATCTGTCCAAGTGCACACACATACAAACACACACGCATTTCATCACCAACTCCCACCCCCTCACCACCCTTCCCACATCTTCCTGGCCGTCTTATATTCTTTTTTTCCCACCCTTGTGCCCTCTTGTTTGGAAACAAATGATCCCAGCATGGAGTCATGAGTACTGATGTGTTCAGACCACCCTCCACTCTGTCACAGAGCTCGTCTTTTCTCCCAAGCATTGGTGTGCATTTTATGCCTGTATAATGTATCTCAGATTTGTAAATATAAGCAAAGGGGACCACTTGTGCCGAAGGAAAAGCACTTTTTAATAGACATGAGAACGGCACTGCTCTATTTCAGGAGAATGCTTCTGCTGAATGGATGAAATTTTAATTGACTGGTTTGTGGTCAATGTCAGTGATATTCTTTAAAATAAATCATTTGAAATATATATTAAATGTTTCATGTCATCTCTTCAAATCTCGTGCAAAAAGACAATTTTCGGAAGTATGGTTGGAAATGAAAACCAGAGACAACACTGATTGCCATTGTTGAGACAAACATAATGCCAGCACGATTTTTGCTAACGGCAGAAAAAAAAGACGCTGGCATGAAACAGCAAAATTGCACAGTGTGTGTTCAATTATAGGTAATTATGAAACAATTTGGAAAGCATTTGATTAAAACATGAACAGGTAGTTTCTCACATCATGAGGCATGTGAGATAAATGTTTTTGTTGACCACAGTATAACAATTGTTTTTTTTTTTATCACCAAATCTCTCAAAAATTCATTTGGTGACTATATTATACTGAAAGAAAATAACATCATGTGAAACTACATATATATAATTCTATATTCATTCCCCACATTTTGACTTGCTTCAGTAATAAAAGTCTAAATGATCCACATTAAGAATAAAAAACTGTTTTAACATCTTTGGTTACATAAGTACAAAAACTGAATAATTGTGTGCTGCATGTGAATGTAAGAAAATGCAGGCGATAGAAAAGGCTTAGCTGTTTCTGCTGTTTGACATTCTCTCCAGTGCGTTTGGCTTTTCTCAACAGTGACTCATCTCCAAATGAGTGACACCGGGGTCATCCTAATCTGCTTTTCTAACAGATCAGAGACGTGTCGGACAAAAGCTCACTTTTCCATTCACTTCTGCGCAGAGGTCCAAGATGCAAGATGTCCTCAAAGTATTTGCCCAAACCCTCTACTTAATCAGTGGCTGAGTGGTTATTCAGCACCACAGTCTGATGCTCCTTCCAGGTTTCTGATATGTGCCTCTGTGTGTGTGCATAGGACGGATGCACAAGAGAGAGTTATAACACTTATCAGCACTTTTACGGCAGAAACTGGTGTGAAACACACACACACACACACACACACACACACACACACACACACACACACAAAATAATTCTTGATATGAAAAATATTCATTTAAATCATGTCGTAATTTACCCTCATGTAGTTGCTATCATTTTGCATTGGGTGCAGTTGTTACTAATTCATTTACAATTAGATGAAATTCTGACATTTAATATGTGTGTGTGTGGGAATACATACTGTTGCATTATCTCTGTATCTCCCTCTTTCACCTCACAGCTGTCGCCCGCACACCCCCGCCCCACTCACCCTCTCTTGCATCAGGGTGTGGGTGCGGTGGGTGCAGTGGGGGCCTTGGCCCTGACGAGGCCGAGAAGGGATCCACTGCTGTGCTAAGCCTCTGGCTCCCTGTTCCCTCCCCACCTCCTCACATCATGAATAATGGAAGAGAGAAATACATTTATCTTTTAATAGCCCTGGCCCCCTGGCTGAGACCGTTCAGTCTGGCCCACACTGCCACGGCGCAGGGCTGAGGTTTCTGAGCACCCCCCCCACACACCCCACCCGCCCTCCACCCCACCCCACCCGTGATTGTCTCTGCTCCTTTTGAAGTTGGGCGCTTTTTAGTGTCCTAGAGATGGGTAATCAGGCTTGATTTTGGAAGGGTCAGGCTATCTTTTGAAGGGGCGGTCATCCCCAAGTTCGACCACGGAGGGCTACACTCATGGGCTGCGTAAGAATTACTGTAATTTCATCGGACACATTCACTGCCCGGTTTTGAATTTAATAGATGGAAACAACGTAGAAGAGGAGAGCATTTTGGTTGTGCTATGAATACTGCAGCAGGATTGTATAATATGTCCTTAAATGCAAATAATTGTGAGGTGGAAATGTTTGTTTATATTCACTTTAATGCTGGGGAAAGGGGTTTGATATTTATTAAAAAAAAGGAAATAAAATAAATAAAAATATCCAAGACTGAATTATTGAGATAATGTCTATAATCTGTTGTGTAGTTCATTATTATTTAATAATGCTTTAAATATTTTTATTTTGAAACACCTGTCTCCAGAATGGATCTCTTACTTTTTGAAGAAAAAAAAAACATATGCTCATGTGTATATTTTTAATGAACTCTCAATTAATTTATCAATTTTTAAATGTTAATGGTGGATTTTTACAGTGATAATACACATGTGCACACACAGGCACTTCAGACAAATATAATTCAGTTAACATAATTACTATTATTACTGCACTTGATATGTGCATCAAATATAGACACTCTGTCCACCTCTATTGTTACACTATTTCTAATGAGACACTGTGATTTCAAATCAGCCAGGCCCTTAATGCGCTACATATCAGTGCAGCGTAATGTGGGAATAACATTGTCTTTCTATTTAACAAGGATCAGGAGGATTTCAGTGCAGCCTCCTTGCCCTCATTTTTTTTTTACACATCTGTATGTGTGGGCTCTGGGGAAGGCGAGCGTAGCTGGATACCTTAACCCTCTGTTTGTCTACGCTGATTTAAGGCTCACACAGCCCTCGCTGTGACACCTGCAGTAAAAGAAACAGGAGAGACTGCATCAGCCTGCAGTGGCTCAGACAGCCATTTGACGCTCAATTTCTTCAGCTGACTGTTTACTTTATAAAACAATTATTAAAATGAATAATTTTTCTGTATGAGTGTGAAACAGGGTTGTCTACATGAAGGCATTGTTTTACACTATAATACAAGGAGGGGTTTATTTTTTTTCAATTGCAGTGAGAAATTTGACTCATTAACTCTCTGCAGGATTTCTTTAATAAAATAATATTTTTTAATGTTGGACAATTTTAATTGAAATATATGCATACTCTTAGAAGCCTTTTATTTAAAATCTGTCTTGGAAATAAACAATACTGAGTGTTTCCTTATATTTATTTTCAACCAAAATATGATCTTCAATTTGCAGGGTTTTGAATAATTTCCTAATTAAATATTATGGAAAAATAATGTTAATGTATATGTTAGTGCCATGTGTAAATTAAAAAATAAGAAAAAGAACTGTAATTCCTCCTGTCTAAGTAGGTCATAATTTTTTTCATCACATGGTTTTTAAAAGTTTACTTCAAGGCTTGTTGGTGCAATATACATATATCAGTCAGCAATAACGAGGTGCAACTTGTGAGATTTTTAAGAGAGATATTTTATGTCACTAACTTGTGATCAGATTGTCACATAGAAATAACGGGAACAAAACACACTCGAGAAACACTGAAGCTGACATCACTTTTTCAGCCAACAATAACAAGTTCAAGCACTCACTTCTTCCCAACATGCCCCCTCCCCCCCTCCTCCTCCACTACATGCGCACTTACACACGCGCGCGCACACACACACACACACACACATGCACACACACACGCACACACAGCGCAACCTAAATCTCTTCTCTCCATATCCGCACACACAACCCATACGCCACCAAACCCCTCTTACCCACCACTCCCCTGCACCCAAAGCCTTCAAGCAGCCCCGGGCTTGTGTAGTCATGCGTCAGTTGCCCGGCGTTGGGGATGAGGCCTTGCTAGCCGCGGCTGAAGCTGGGTCCTAGCCAGCAACTCCTTAGCTCCCTGCTCTGCTCTATGGAAGGCAGAGAAGCTGAAAGCACCATTTATCATCACTTGTGTGGGCAGCATCACCACGGCAACGCTCAGGCTGGCAAATGCCACTGCTGTGAATACTAATGAGGCTCTTGGCAGGCCTGTGTTGGCGTCAATGGGGCTAGGGTTGTACTCTACGTGTGTGTGTGTTTGTGTGTGCATGCGTGCGAGCGAGTGCTGGGCTCTCGGAGGGCTACAGTAGAGGTAAACAGTCCAAAGGAAATCAATTAAGTGTTTCCACAGTGTTTGGCAAGCGCTCTAATCTACAGCACCACATTTTAAAATAAGGGTGGAATCTGCCTTTAATACCTCCTCTGCTTTCTGCATGACAATAAACAAGCGGGCAACAATAAACAGCCGAGCACAGCCGAGCTTGACTAAGTCCTCCAGTCTCTACTTTGACAAAACACAAGTGAAGTCATTATTCCAGAGTTCTTTAGCTTTCTTCTGCATGCCCTATGTCTGTTATTCCAACTCAACGTTGTATCGTGAACCTAAACAACGGCTTTTATTTCATCATTTCAAGGTTACACATTTTATGAACATAGTTTTTATTAGTGAGGTAATCTCAGATCATTTGGCCCTGAATGCTGGCTGCAAGGCATTTCAGCTAATGTAATCAAGTGTCAGTGGTGCACTGACATGAATCAGCGTGCACCTGCTTTTCTGCTATTGACACTTGCTTTTAGTTTCAGCGGGGCCTTCACATTGTCACCTGCCAGAGATGCTCTCCCTCTCTCTGTTTCTCTGTGACTCTTATGTTAGAGTGATGCTGTGAATAAATTGGACTGGAGCATGCCTGCTACGCTCTTTATTGATTCAGGCACTTTGATTGAGCAGGGATCTAATCAATTCTTCAGTGGTAGTGAGATGGCAGAGTAAAATTATTCTTAGGCAAACCCTTCAAACGACTTGTCATTAATTTGCCTCTTTACTGGCACTTGTTTGCCGGGAACGAGATGCGTTTTGGGCTTTCTCTGTCTATTAGTGGGGTTGTGCTCCTGGGATTTTCATGGGCTGCTAAGCTTAGGGGGGAAGAGAGAGTGTGTGTTTGTGCTTTGTGTACAAATCTGTTTATGCGTATGGGAACTGGGGGTGATTGGACACACTATGCTTGCTCATCCTTACAGAGTGACTTATTAGTGCTAATTGGGAAGGACAGTTCAAACAAGCACAGAGGAGTGGTTGTCACACAAGCGTGACATGAGTGTAGAGAGGCAGGCAGTGCCGGGTGCTCTTCCCAGCTTCAGCCCTCCCTTTTCCCAAACCCAGCCCTCCCTGTGTCTCCTCCTCCCTGGACCCCCCTCCTGGTTGTTCCCGGCCCCCGGCCTGGCCCCGCAGAGTGGCCACAGAGTGGGCTCTTTGTCTGGACACGGCCATTAGCAGTCAGCGGACTTCAGAAATGTGAGCGGGACAAGGCAGTGGACAGAGGCGCAGACAGAAACATGGCTGTCTGAGACACTTAGGAAGTCAACAGCTGACGGAAGGGCCAGCACAAAGGAGGAGCTGCTGAAGCATGGGGAGTGTGATCTGCATAGAATATAGACCTCCCTTCCATTGCTTGTGCACTTCGTGGCGAGCACAGACTGCTGTGTGAACCCATGCACGCACGCACCACGCACATTAACACCCCTGATACGCGAGTGGGGAAGGCGAATGCGCGCGTGAAAACACACAGGACCGTGCGCAGATGTGAATATGCTACATCAGAGCCTCCATTAGTGGGTGCAGAAGATGCACTGACACCGCAATATGATTGGAAAGGCATTCCCTCTGCCCTGAACCCTCTAGTTAATGACGAATCAACCGGTGGTGCATCGACACGAAGACCCCTTCCGGGAAAATGCTCCGTACTTCTATTTAGCGTGTTTTTTGCTAAAAGATGCTAATTCCAATGATTATTTAGTACCATAATAGCTGCAATTATATTCTGCACAAACTGATATAAGGTATAAGCACCAATTAGTAACTGGTCATTATCTTAAGCATTTGGTGCAGCGAGAGTGAAGTAATAGGCAACCATTCAGTAACCCTTGCTCAGAGAAAAATGACTGCATAGTGCCTCAGTAATTAGCAGAGCTTGTTTGCCTTTAGTCTTGAAAGTGGGTTGCACATTCACCAACCTGCATTACTGCTTATTGCTTGCAGTCACATTTCGTTATTATTGAGACAGCCTAGCTATTAATGGGTAGCATGAGGACAGCGCCATATTTTAATTATTTTCGATTTGGTTATGACAAGAGGATGCTTTCAGTGAAGTAGTCCTTTCTCTGGTGATACTTATTACATTTCATGTGCCTGTATAGTTCCTGTGTAATATTTTTTTTTGGGTTGTTTCAGAAATGAACACAAGAGATAAAACCAAATATTGGCATGAAGATGGCAACAAAGTGTGCCGAATAATCCAAATTTCCATGCCAATGTTTTTTTTTTTTTTAAGCCCGGCTGAAAGTGGGTGATTTCATGACAATAATAATGGAAAATTCTGGAATATATAAAAAGCGCTGTGTTCAAATGGTATATAATGGTGATGGCCTGGGCTCTGTGCTGTGCATGTGTGTGTGCGCTTTTCTCAAAGCCACGCCAGCGAGGATCACAAGAGCTGTATCAAAGCACTCGGCCACCATGTGAAATGTCTTCTCGCAGCAGGAGGTTGTGGGATTGTTGTCGGCATCCCAACTCTCTTTGAATGTCAGCCTCACTAACAGGGCAGTTGGCCTACACCGCACTGCTGACAACACAGCCACACTTTCAACTTTTATTCTTTAATTTTTTCCCCCTTTTTTGCCTGGCACAGCGCCTCTCAATGGCAAAGAAGATGAGAGACGCATCAACTATTGGGAAACATATTCACTCCATCCCCGCGGAAGACACATCGCACGTGTGGGTGGACATGTGTTGAGGTGGACATCGGGTCAGTCGGTATTATTTAAGGCAACGTATGCCGTGGGACTTTTTTTTTTTTGTCCGCGGTGACACATACAGGACTTGTGGAACATGTAGCCCAATATGTTGCCGAGTATCCCGACAGCTGAGCACAACAGCTTTGCACATAAATCAAGCGCACCCCAACACACTGAGCCTGCCTAATAGATGTTTAACTAAACCCCCTCATTTCAAACAGTTTGACCCCAGTTCGCTAAAACACAATGTGAGAACTCCCCGAGGATTAGGCCCTGACCTCGCCGGGAATGGAGGGAATGGCCCGCACCGGCTATAAAGGAGCCTGCCATTGTGCTGTCCAGGCATGGGGGAGGACAGTGTGAGGGAGATACATGCCAGTGGGTGGAGATAGCCTTGTTGTAACGACATCTTGATGGAGCATCTTTCCCACCCACCGGAGCAGCGCCGGCTCTGTATGTATTTTAATGAGGCTTTGTGTCTGCCCACATATAGCCTCTCCACTGACAGGGAACGTGTTAGCAACATGCTCACCCTTTGTCACCGCACCCAATCACATAATCGACTGCTCGGCCAGATTTATTCTCTTGACTCTACGTGTGTGTGTGCGTCCATATGTGCAAGGATGTAAATAGTAGGAGTGACCTTTTACAGACACTGGACCGCATAGTTGGCAGTGGTTGTAAAGCTGCTGTGGTGAACTACAAAACCCTTGGAGCTTTTGTGAGTGCCTTCACAGACCCCTGTACGTGTGTGTATGCGGGTGTATATGCATGGTGGAATCTAAATAGAAAACTTTAACAAATCTGTGATTTACAAGGGTCACTGTAATGACAGATGTACTTTTTCAAATGCTTATCCTGAAGATGAATTTCCCTTTCATATTGTAATGTCAAAATAATAATTTTTACTTTTAAAGCACAGTTTTTATTTTCATTCCAAAGTGGCCCTATTGAGAACACAGTGAATGTGTTCATCACAGGGGTAATTTTATTTTCTTAAGCGGGGATATGACAGGGCTGGAGGATCCAATTGTGTGCCCGGATGCAATTCAGATTTTATTTTCTTAGTTACTGACCTTGATCGGGTAACTGCAGGGTCAGAGCCTCTCCAGTCTCTATTGTAGGCTTGAATAGAATGTTAATGAATTGGCGCACTGAATATTAAAATGCAGACCCGCTTTCAGCACCCAGTCAGACTGCTGTGGCATGTTGAGTGTTTTGGCTGCTGAACATGCAGAGTCTGCCTCACAGTGTCTGCTGCTGACTTGAGAAAGGGTGGGTGGGGATACCGGAGCCATTCCATCCATTTGTGGCAGGGAGAGTCTTTTCTTCCTCCCTGAAGAATACAACTGTCTCATCCACCAGGAGAGAGAGGGAGTGAATGAATGAAGAAAGACTTTCAGGGGTGGGGAGGAGGGGTGTGGGGGGCGATTTGTAGGTACGGGTGGTGGGTGGGTGTGGAGGAGTGTCACTTGGCCCACAGTTGGGTGCTGTGTGATCCTGAAGGTTTTTTTCCTGGGAGTGTACAATGGTCCATTTAGGGTGCACCCAGTGCCCCGGTCCTCCTGACTGGCCCCGGAAGTGCTTCATTTTGTTTGGAGGACAGCTGCACGGCTCTGTTTGTCTTCTCTTGCCTTTTGATTGGCCTGGCATGCTTGAGAGGGGCATGAGTACTGATTGTTTCAGGCAGAACCTGGCATTCTATCAGCTGGGAGGATTGTTTATTGGGGAAGAGGCAGGACAAAGTCAACAAAGAGAGCCAGGAGCCAACAGTGGCTCAGGAAATGTCCAGAAACAGTCTTCAAAGGAAACAAGCGTCTACACAGCACCTCCAAGCCACCGCAAAATACAGCATTACAAATAGCCACAGAATACTCATCTCTCTAGTGCTACCTCAATCAATGGCTTTTGTAGTCAAGTATTAACCCCACTGTGCCAGAATGGGCTCCATAACATCAGCAGCCGCCGAAGGATGGATCACATGCAGAGAAGTATGAATATTAATTATTACATAAGCAGAGGTAGTCAATCAGTGGTGATGGGGAGCTGCAGGACTGCAGACATGACTGAGGTCGCCATGTTCTCAACACACTCATGAGGCATTTATGCGATCTGTCTGAATTCATATTTAAATTAGAATGTCAAATAGAATGTGGTTGAATGATAGTAAGTAGCAATAAAAATGGATGTTTTCTAATGCATTATTTATCAAGGACATTTATCAGTATATTCGTCCACAAAGAAAGCAGAACTCCATATAAGCAAACAAGGGCCAGGGAGAAAGAAATATATGGAAAAATAGAAAGTGTGTAAAGAATGGTGAGCTGGGACTATTTAAAAGCAGGAGTACATGTGAACAAACACTAAGTGAACGCACAACTGATTCAGCACTCGCCATGACTTGAATAAATCTAATTACTAGTTAGCAGCTGCAGTTTCTACTATATCTATTTACCTATCAAAAGGAGACAGCATATTTAAAGCCACCTAACTGACAAGTTGAGCCGAGTTTCACCTTGCATTTGGTATCCAAATGAAAAAAAAGGGGTTATCCTTTTTGAGTTCGGCTGAATAGAACAGATCCCAGAATTAATTTAGCCAAGCCTATTTCTCTTTCACGGCCCCGCACTGAGTCCCTCTATACAAGGATGAGTGAGTTGTGGCCTTGTGCTAGCCTCCATCTCCCTGAAAGAGGAAAGGGAGAAAAGGCAGCAAATAAACAAAAACGCGTCTTGGAGTTGCTTTTCCTTGCCTCTCAATCCTACTCATTTTGAAGCAGCCATGGAAAGAATGTCAAAAATTCAGAGTGTCCTCTTTTTATATACCTTTCTGTCAAGTATTTCTTTTTTCCCTCAGGTTCAGATGGAAACCAATGTCTGATGACACATCTGAGGTACTCTAAAACGACCCAGAGAGAAAGGGAGAGCAAGAGAAGTAAAAAAAAAAAAAAAAAAAAAAGGAGGAAGGAGATAAAAATGTGTATGCGAGAGCGTCTGTGCGTTTCCCTTACTGTGCATCTGTGTGTGCGGGACTCTGAAGATGGTGCAGATGTCCATGCTGTGGCTGGTCCTGCACACTGTTCAACATGCCTCAAAAAGAAGGGATTTTCCCTCTTTGTTTCAAATTTCACAGGCCGTCCAAATGGGCACAGACATGCTTCCAAAATAAATAAATAAACGGATGTATCAGTGGCCAACATCTGCAGATTATGATTAGCATTTGGAAATTGCGTCCTTGAATGAGATTTGGATGTCAGTCTTCTTTTATGCGCGCGACTCCTATTCTGGGGAACTAGAGGGTACCGCTTTGTCCTTAAATTGGCTACAATTTGGAGGGAGAAAGAAATCCTCTTCTCTCTCTTCCCCTCTGCCCGTTATGATGTGCTGTCTGAACAAGAAAGAGACACTATTAATTGTGCTGAATATGAATAGCTGTATTTGGTTAACCAGTTTCAAAGGAAATTGGCCCAAAGGAACTTCTTTTCCTCTTCTTCCCCCTACTGTCTGTCCGTGCTTTTTTCTTTCCCTTTATCAAGATTTTTTCTTCCCTCTCTAATTTTACACTGAGCGAGCTGGCTGCTTTAGTGCGGCTGCATTATCTTATGTATTCAGCTTTCAGCTCCTCTCCCTCTCCCGATGAGGCGAGGCTTAATTGGGCTCCGGCTTTAAAGTCTGTAGAGCTCTCCACTTGCTCATAGAAACACATTCAGGGGCTGCTCATTCACTTCGAGTATGTGTTAGATGTACAAATATTATTTACTTTTATACTCCAAATCAAAAGGCACACACTTCCTGCCTCTCTACACACAGTCCGTGCAGGAGAATTCACAGTTCAATTCACTTCAGGGTATTTTTTTTTTCTCCCTTCCCTCCTTCGTCAACCACATTACAAGAATGTGCTGCTGCTTCACAACAAAAGTATTATTTAAAAGGACTATTTCATTACAGTGTAGTGGTACTGTTGATAAGAAAATATTAACAACCCCTTTAGAGGACAGTAATTATTACACTGACTTACAGTGATGCAGAAACTAGAGTAGCACCCATTTTAATGCTAATAAGAAAGAAACTATTTTTACCTCTACTCAACTATTTAATGCAATTGAAACGATTTGAGAATTTTTTTTTAGTCCTGCTTCATAGTGACATTGGCTTATTTTTCACTTAAATTTCAAAAACATACTATTTTAACAGAATGTGTGTAATGACTCAATATCCATCAAACATGTGAAATATATTACAGAGAAATCCAATCAACAACAGAGCATTTTCTGGAATTATTTTCTTGTCTCTGTGTGGGAAAATGACACACACACACAGACACAGGCACTCACACAGGCACACACAGGAAAATAAAAATAGACACAGATGGCAGAAGTGGAAAATTAAGGTTTCACCTCTTGGAGATCAGGCGGAGGGAACAGCTTTGTACACACACTCCTCCATTCCTCACAACTAAACAACCTGAGCAATTAGCTGCGCCATTAGAGCTTGGAGAAGGGAAAGGGAGCTGTTAAGAGAAAGACGCTGGAGAGTGAGGAGGGGGAGAGAAAGTCAGACAGAGGGAAACTTGGTGGCTCTTGTTCGACAGCAAGCCGCTGTGCTGTCATGTGGAGTGTCCCGGCGCCGCACGCCGACGTCGCCGAGGCCATTTCAGGCGGGAGCTGATGAACTGCAGATGAACAATTTCTCACTTCGCTTAGACCTGAGCTTACATACAAACTCCTCCTCATTAGTTTTTGTCACTTGCTTGGGTGCCAGGCACAGGAATAAATGAGACCACTATCAGCTGCTGCCTTGATAAGCTGCCTTATCTCATTAGGTTCCACATCAAAGTTAATCAGAGATGGGAATAGTAATTGGACGACTAGACAATGCCACAGATCATGGGGCTTTTGTAGTGTATGTCATCTCCAAAACATCAGCAGGCTGGGGCTGGAAGATAGGGTGCATCTGTTGGAGAGAGAAGGAAAGAGGAGTGTGTGTAGGAGGCGAGGGGGTGGGGGGGTGGGAGGGGGGGGTGGGAGTGAGAGCTGGGAGTGAGTGTGCATGATGAGGAGCAGGGGGTGAGAGAGACCGAGAGAGAGGGAGACGGAGAGAGCGAGAGGGGATGAGAGGGGAAAGGAGTAATGGCAGAGGCATAACAAGCAAGCTGCTCAGAATTAATGAGCTTACTCAATAAGAAAAGAATAACCAATCAGTGTGTGTTGGGCAAATATAATTTGGGAATAATTGCTTGATTGCTTTTCTATAGTAGGCTGATTTGACCACACACAAGAACTGAGAATTAAGATGTCAAGACAAGAATTAATTTGGCAAGCGAGGGCACACAAATGTTCCTCTCGCTCCCCACTCAGGCGGCTTGGGAGGCAGCAGAGCCGTGAGTTGGAGCGCACTAATGATGAAAACACAGTGGTAGATTGCGTATTCATTTCCCTGTCTCTATTTTACATAAAGAGAGCCATGGCTAATGCCACAGATGTTGGGATATCATACAAAAAAAGTGTGCGTATGCTAACACATTTAATTGGCATTTTTGCATATTCCACTCCATTGTTGATAGCTAGTTGCAGCTGATTGTTCAGTTTGTGTCCTCATTGATTTCAGTGCGTGTGTGTGTGTTTTTTTTGGAGGGGTAACTGTCTGGGGATGGTAATTGGTGCGTTTTGACGCTTCCCACCCCCAAACAGTGCTTATTTCTGAAGTCTTCTCTCCTCTCTCGATTGCCAATTCGTGAAGGCTTAGAGTGTGTCTTTCATTACTCGCTACCTGCTTTGAGAAATCAGTCTCGACCTCACTCACACACACTTGTGTGAGAGGCAATGAGGAAATGTTTTTGTCCTCTAACAAAGTGCCGGTGGTCAGAGTAACACATTAGAGAATACCCGACAGGAATACAGTGAGGAGAAGAGCAAAACAACACCCACCCTAGGACCCTAATGGCCAGCTGCACCCTGCTAATGATACACAAGCGTACACGCGCATGTATGTGCACACACTCACACACAAACACAACCCGGATGTTCCATTTCTATTACAGGGCACTGTATAGGGTCTCCCGATGTACACATAGCAGGAGCTTATTAATCGTAATCATGGGGCATGATGCAGGATAGAATCCAACATTAGTGCTACATTTGGAATGGATTCAGCCAACCCCCATTCAATTTAGATTTGAATAAGAAATATATCCCAACCTGACCACATGCATATGAATCGCCACATATATTTGCTCCCACATGTGTCTGGTACTTAGTTCCAATTAGGCTGAAAACACTGCTGCTGTGACGGAGGCTGCTCACACCGTCTCAGTTATCACTTCTCTGCAGGTTCCACGGCTAAGGCTATTCATTTTCAAATGTGTGTGTGTGTGTGTGAGAGACAGGGTGTGTATGTCCGTGTGCATGTGTGCATTGACATTATTTGAGCAGTGAGGTAACTAAAGGGAATAAATAAGCAGGCAGAGGTCCTGTCATGATGATGTTATTGCCGCCCTGGGTTTGCCTGCGGCATTATGAGGACAGGCACGCTGCCATATCCCTCACTGTCACATGCACACACAAACACACACACGTGCGTGCACACACACACTCGCACACACATATGTGCCTGCGTGCTAGGGATCTAGGGCACATGCTCTAGGTAAATTTGCTTTGATCCGCATTGCACCTAATTGAGTCACAGGCAATGTCTCTATTCCCACATCAAGGAATTTGAAAATGTTAGATTATTTCGCTTGGGGATTAAACCTAATTTTCGTGTGTTAGGCATTAACCTATTAGGCTGCTTCATCTGCATTGCTAATGCCCCGGTGCAGACAGCTGTCACTGCCCTGGAAAAAAACATGATCATGCAATCCTTGAATGAGTGATCCCTGCACCGATTAGTGGCAGTGAACTTCGCTGAGCCCAAGTGATAAGGCTGCAAAATTCCCAAGTTGCCAATAGCTCCGAAAATTATCAGACTGTAGGCAAAGGAGAAATTGTGCCTTCTGGCTCAGGGGCTTCAATCCAGGGTTTGCCCAGATTGACATTATTTAAAGCTATGGAAATGGGCTCTGGCTATCTGGAGGATTGCTAGAATAAGAAATTTTCCAGCAACATTTATGAATACGCTGACAGGAGGGGATAGGGGCAAAAAAAAAAAAAAAATATATATATATATATATATATATATAGATGGATATATATATATATATATATATATAGATGCTGTGTGCATTCTCGAAAAAGCAATTTTAGGGTAATTTCATGATTTTATGATCTAATCTAGGTAAATAAATAAACAGATATGCGTAGAGGGAAAACCCATATGGCTGTAATATTCTTAAAGGACCTCTGCAATCTTCACTGAGAAGCTACTTTACCAGGAATCACTGTGTACTCTATGTGTGGACCAAGTGCATTGTTTTCTAACCTGATGCAGCAGAAATGGAAGCAAAATCCCTTCAATCGTTTCCTGTTGTTTAGCCAGGACATATTGGCGATGCATCATCAACGTCTGGAACGTGCTGTACATAGAGACAATGTCTTACTTGCTGGTCACTAAAATGAATCCACATGCTTAGTAGATTCAGCCTCTTGGACGTGCATATTTTGTAACATTGCTGCAGCAATCCCTCCAAAGTGGACAAACACGTGCTGCGGGTAGCCTCTTTGAGCATGCACAAGCACTAGTGAATTGTGAGTGTGGCCATTTTGCATAGCTTAACACGAGTGTGCACACTGATCGACAAAATCATTTACATGTGGCGAAAGATGGCGCGCGTGTGTGTGTCTGTGTGCATGAGCACCCTGCACGTATTCATCTGTCTTCAAGTGTGTATGCGTCGGTGAATGGATGAGTGTGTTATCATCACGTATGAAAATGTGTGGTGAACGCTGGGTGGAACACTGCCCCCTGAGTACCTATTCAAATGAACACAAACATCAATCGCTGTCCGGCCCCTCGCGTTTCCAGCCTTGGAGGGGGACACTGTAGTAGTCACGCACATGCTCCACCCAGAATGCATTTGTGGTGTTTTAATGAGAGGCACAATATTAATCCTGTCCGGCTATTTATTGTGTTTTATTTTTTTAATTATCTGTTTTCACTTTTGTTTAAGCGCTATGCAAATGAGGTGAATGCATGTGTGTGGATGTGTGAGTCTCGAGGCTGTGTGAATGTGGTACTGGACACTTCAGCATGCCTAATGGATACAACTTCATTGGATATGGTCATTATCATGGATGTTCAAGAGCGATGTGACCTCACATTATCACAATAGATCCCCTACTATTCTCATCCACTGTCTAATTATGTATGGGTGCTGGGCACAGTGCACTATACCCACAGCAACCAGCATGCCAAGGCTGAATTGATTTTTGTCCTAGCTGGCTGGCTGGTTTTGTCTGTTTGGTAAAAATCTGTGACTTTGGATAAAACATCAGGCTAAATGCTGCAGTTCATATTAACAGGTCAACTTCAGACAGACATTGCAAACTGAAATAAGATATGATAAATATAAAATAAGTAAGACAAAGTCTCAGAGATTAAGAATCTGGCCAATATAACAGCTGGTATAGGACTAACTTTAGACATTGCCTATCGGTAACCCAGTGGCTGAAGCCTGAATGTGGGGAGTCGCAGAGCACAAAGGCTAATCAATGTCAGGGTGGAAGCGGAGAATCCCCCAGCCCACCCTATTTGACTTAACTGCTCCGTTTGTGCTCCTACTGATCCTGTGGTCTTTGTGTACATTGTAATGAGTGCTGACATAATCCTGCAGATTTTGCTGGAGGCCAAACCTTTGCCACCCCCATCAGGCCTGGGGTTTCTCCTCCGATCAGGAGGGCTGCCAGAGGGGCGGAAAGACAGAGCCACAATGCCCCCCGACCCCCATGAGACACTTACATTTAGGGATGGTTTGAAGCTCTCTGTGATTGAGCTAGTAACCCATTTTAATCCTATTAACACTAGCCAACAAAAGCTAAATCTGCTGCAGGACAGGCAGGGCTGAGGCATGGAGGCTGGGCCGAGGATAGAAACTGGGGGCTGGGACTAGAGGGAGATATTGTGGAAGTATAAAAATTGTGCAGCAAAGGGAATAAAAACATGCTGAACTGAAAAGCCTGCCCTTAAGGACTTTTTTTTTTAGAAAAAGAGATGGGAAAGAAGGCAACAAAGGACAACAAGACGAACACAAGGAAGAGACATAAAATCGTGAACAAAAAGCCCTTTTGTGCCAAGTCAGCCTCAAAGAGGAGGACCACCAATAGCCACTGTCAAATATACACAAGGTTAACTCATTCAGCAAACATCCATCTTGAAGCTTGAGGGACACGTTATTGGCAAAACAGGGTAATAAATGTACAGCAAAGTGCGGCACAGGAAGCGAGTCCAGTGCCTTGTGGGTGTTGGTACCTCGAGGTCGAGGAACAAAAACTGGGGAGACTCTCAATGCACTTTTGTTTTGGGTGCATCATGGGGCAGGGAGGCCAAGTATGCTGGTGGTCCTTGCCCTAGCCCCATCAGAGAGGGAAGGGTTTTACACATCTAGTGTGGCAGCTTAAAACCCCCCATTGTAGGAAACAAGAGGGGAGTGACAGGGCCCATACAGACAGAGAGTGTTCTTTAGCCAAACAGGGCAGGATATGACTCTTTAAGGGGCAAAGGGGTGAATGAACAATAACTTGCACGAAGAATGAATCCCTGTGTAAGGAAGACTGATACTGCAATTCCTCACTAGGTGTCTTCAGTCATCCTTCATCGCCGCGCTCTGTGCTTTCGGACATATCCCCCCCCGCTCTTGCCCTCCTTCTCAGTTCCACTCCCCAGCTCCTTCTCCCACCGCTGCGTCTCTCATCACCATATCAATTTGTCATAACAGTGGACTGATCCGGCGGAAAAAGCCATATATATGATTATAATTGTCAGTGTGGGGTCTAAGTGATGAGGTATGATATGTCATTACAGCAGCGCGGGGGTCGTCTTTGACACAGGTCATTAGAGACAGGAGCCTTAACCGGAGAGGCGCCAGGTCGTGATCCAAACCTCCAAGGGGAATAGCGGGCACCCCTGTTCACGGCATCATTATTTAGACACGACGACGTATAAAAACCCGCTCCTTCGGCCCTTTCCCTGTGGAGCATCTCCAGTGCGGTCTGGGAAGTGTGCATAATCAGCGAAGTGAGACACGGGATTGGCTGACGGGTTGAGACAGACAGTCAGCTCCTCTGAACCTCCTGTGAGGTCTGCCCTTCTCTCTTCCCAGGGCGAAGTCCTTTAAGTATCCTGAGATCCTTCTCTGAGACGGGCCACGCTTGCGGTAGCCCAGTATACATTTATGTATGGATCTGACCTTTCTCATAATGAGTTCACATCATAACCATTGACCTAAAACAAATTCACAAATGTTCTCCACTGCTGAGGTGCGGTGAAAAAAAAAAGTGTGAGAAAGACAGCAGGAGGGGATGAGAGAACGAAAGACCACATCAGTAAGAGTGACTAACATTGTTCTTGTGTGAAATTCCCATTTTACAAGCGCGTTAGCAGGGTGGGTTAATTAGATAACAGCTCATCTCTGCCCTGAGATGATGAAATGGATGTGCGATAAAGATGATGCCACTTACTTGTAATGTTTACTGTGCAGAGAGTGAACATGTGGAGGACTAAAAGCACTTAATTGTTTCAAATATTTCACTTTTGGATGAGAGTTACAATGATGTATTACTTTTAGATTTGTATTTGTAAAAATCTGGATTCCAGAAACAATTCAAGATTTAAGGTCTAAGAGTCTTTATTGGCATCATATTTTCACATGAAGAAATTAAAATTAATGACTTCCTGTTTCAAAGATGAATATATGTAAAAAAAAAAAAGCACACAAAATGAATCAAATTAAATAAGTTTTAGTTGTTAGTATTCATTTAGAGGTTATGTCAGAAGAAGACGAAGCTCCATATTATTAGAGTTCAGTCAGGTGTCAATTCAATTTATTCATTTATTTCTAATTCAATTTGGTGATACATCCCTCTTGTTTTCAAAGAGGTCCTCAGCCACAAAAATATGGGAAATCACAGACATTTACGCAAAAAAATTGATATAGAAATCACAGTAATGATAATAAATGAAATAATCCCAAACGATCAATACACACTAACGTCAAGAACATACACATAAGGGCTCTCCCAAAATCAGACTACATCTATACAGACTACATCTCCATTACAAGTGTCATCTGAGCACAATTAAAAAGAAATTAAATAAACCAGAGCAACCAGTGAAAACATCTCATAGAGTGAAGTGCTAACCAGTTGAGTGTATCATGCCTGAAACAACGAGGACACCTTTAGACAAATCTCCGGATATCACTGTGAAGGATATCGAAAGAATGAAGATGAGTTTTAAGGGCGCTCTGGTTATTTTGTTCAGTTGGCAGCTGTTGTTAGGCAGTAGGGAAATATAAGTACATGAATACATATTTAAAAGATTAAAGTGTCACTGTTATTGAAGCATTGCTGTGTCTGGTGATGTGACATGAACTACAATTGTGTTTTTTATATGTCTATATTATAAATGTCTATAACTATAGAAAAAAAAAAGCAATCGAGGTAGCACAAATAATGGTCTTGGGCATATTGTCATCATTTATATAGTCATGATAATAATAATACTGGATCTGCTGTGTATAAAAACACAAAGTTAGTGTTCCTTTAACCAACTTTCATACATACTTTAGATTAAGATTTTGATTTTTAACACAGATCCCACATAGCCCACTACAGTAAAATAATATATTACATCTTCGGGGCCACACGAACTGTATGATATCGAATTCTAATATCTGAAAATGATTCTAGCAAATAAATAGAAAAAAAATATATCCAAAAATAATATGAGTGTGGTCTGTGTGTGAAAGACAGAAAGAGAGAGAGAGAGAGAGAGAGAGAATAAATAGCTTCTGCAGGACAGAGTGAATGTGGGCCTCTGAGAGAATACCTTGACAAGCCATGGTGTGCCCTGTTCACAATAGAAAGGACCACCCTACCAGTTAAGATTGCAAATTCAACCAGGGGAAGTGAGCTTGGAGGAATTGCTTGGCTATATTGGATATGACCTCCTGGCTACAGGTATATGATAAGCACTTATCTGTTTGCACTAACGGAGCATTCAGAGCCTTCCTTCCTTCCTGCTGGAGTATTTCTTCCATGTGCTGTATGCGTCCTCCAATGGTGCACACACATACACACAGCCAAGCGCACACGAATGCGGCACAAATGTTTACGTCCCAGAAATAATATCTCCATACAATGGAAAGAAAGCCAGGAAAATAAGTAGCTGCCCACCCTGCTCCTCACCCCGGCTCATCCTTCTCATAATTAGCTCTCTTGTGCCGTTGTGCGCCGCACACAGCCGCCACAAAACAAGTGCTTCATGGGAGGAGGTATTTATCAACATTTCCATTTACTGTGTACAAAAAGGACATAAGCAGCACATTCTCCTCAGTTCATGGACAAACTCTTTTAATTCAGCGAGGAAGCGAGCAGGTTTTCAGCGTGCACGGCTAGACAAGCGTATCACAAATAGTGCCAGGCAGGCAGATAGGGGCTCATAACAAGAGATCATCAGTAATTTTCAAAAGTACTGAGTTCCGCCACGAACGGCGTTCAGCGGGTCAGAAAGTGTACTTGACAGGAAATATGCATACTGAGTGGATCCTACTCCCCTGCTTTTCATTTGCATTGTGTATTGATTTTTTTGGTCCCATTTAATACAATATTATGTGTGGGTCTACGGCGGCTTTTAGGTGTCTCTGGAGTGGACCAGTTCCATTGGAGGCTTAATGATAATTGCAGCTGGTAGAGGCAAGCTCAGGCAGATTTCATTGCAGGGCCATCAGGGCCCTCTCGCCCACCTCTACTTCCATTCCCATACCCCCTCCTTATGTTACACACACACACACACACACACACACACACACACAGACACGTGTACAATTGCACTAGAAATTGTGGAGAAGGAAGGAATGTAACAAGAGAGGAAAAAAAAACAATGCTCATGATTTTTAAAGCAATCACCAGCCCTGTTCGAATATTTGTCATCAATAATGGTTACAATGACGTTTTGTTGCTTGAGGAAGGTGCCGTAAACCCTTTAGATGGCTTCTATCCTTCTTCCAGTAACCTTTTCTGGAGCCTACCCTGGGAGTCTACTGTGCATACAACAATATTAACTGAGGACTGTCAGCTGCTGCAATGCAAATCACCTTCCTTGTCCTCCCAGGAGACACTGATTAATGCCATTATTGTAATACAATTGGCTTCCTTTGAGAAAAATAAAGTCAAATATGTAACTCCCTAATAACATGATACTTATCACTGGGGTGGCTTATAAAACGGTTAAACCATGACACCAAAACACACAAATCATATTAAGGTCCCGGTCACGCTCTCTCTCACACACACCCACACTGAGGTTAGAGATTATTAAGCTGTCACAGACAGTGGAAGCGATAAGCGGCTATTTGGTCTACAAATTAGGCATAATTAAGGAGACATGTTGCCAAACAGAGGCACAGATATCTTCATCTGGCCCAAATATGACAGCATCCCAAATCCCATGCCTGGATTTACAGAGACAAATCTAACTGGGGATGAATTCAGGTGTTAGGGAGCAGATAGTAATGCCTGTGTGCTTTAAGTCTTTCAGTCGCCGTGTGTCTTGCTGGCTTAAAGGAAGCCGACCAAAGTTGTATATCTAGGAGGGAGGCCGGTGGCGTCGATGACGATTGTATTTTTTTTTCTTTTTTAAAGGGCTTAATGCTCATCCCTTGTTTGTATCTACAGCCACCGACAGACATGCACAAACATTAATGAGATTAAGAGGAAGCGCTGTGCAATATTTATTAGGCTAGACAAACACTTCTGGGCTTTAGTGTGCTGGGAACAGGGCTCTCTCCAGGGGCCGGCGTTGGCACACGCTGCCCAGGCAGGAGAGGCAGATGTCTCGAATTGCCAAGAGGATCTGCCTGCCTGCCACCCTCAAGATTGCTGCTCCACTTCTCCACACAACTTTAAAATACACTTGATGTGTACGTGCGTATGTGTGCGCTCGCCTCTCTCTGTGCGCCCCATAAATTCCCTCCCTCCTTCTCGGCCCTCGCTCCCCATTTCCACACACCGCCTCCCTAATTTTTATTTTCTCTCTGGCCGCTCTTATAACTTAAAAATGCAAATGTGTGGATTGTTGTGATCATTGATGAGGACCTCTTTGTATTGTGTGTTAACCTCCATTAGGCTGGATTACAGGGACAGAGGCACACTGGCATTTGGTCAGTGTCACAGTGACAGCACTTGCTGCTGGAATGCCCGGCTGTCACAGCCGGCTTTATCACTGGGCTTTCTCTCCTCCGAGTGTGAACTAATAAGCCTAGAAATTACAATTGCCTCCCTGCTAAATCCCTGATAGGCGGAAATAATGATATCAGTGCCCTGCTAATCTTCTTGGCTTGCCGCTTGGCATCAGCCTATTGAGGCACCAGTCATACTTACGTCTGATGAGATGAATTTAATCTCTCTGTCCGTAATGACAATAGGGGCTATTTTAATGTTATGGATGATATTTGTCATGGTTCTGTCTTAGTCTCCCTCTCTAGCACGTAGCCTATTTGAAACATGCTATCAAGGTATCACAACACTTGGACGTTTGCTGAAGCAGACACAGATAGTAGGTCTTTCTTAATTTCCTCAGTTCACAAAGAAGCAAAACAAGTTGCACCAGCGATGCAGTTTTTTTTATTTAAATTGATACTACACTAAATGTTCCTCAGAGTAATAGGATGTTAAAAGCACTGACAGTGCTAAGCAGATGCAACCAGACTTCTGCCAAGAAAATATTTTAATTTCTCTTCTGTTGGCTATTACTCAGTGCTACTGGGTCATTCAGCGCTCCACAATGTCCTTCAACTCATTGTAATCCAAAATACATTTGACAATGTTCAGCATTCTCGCTATATTAATGCATTTCATTATGAGGGATGTATATCATCATAAATGCATGTGTGCTTCCTCTAGCTGGCATTAATTTTCTCTGGGGGACAAGCAAAAAGTCCAAGGGGCTCTAAGGAAAAGACTTTATATCAAATGCAATTCTTGACAACAGAGGCGTCCAAGGACACTACTCCAAAAATACTTCAAGATATTCTTGTGGCAGTTCTCCACTACCTAAAACCATATAGCCATTGTTGTGACTCATCAAGGCCATGTGGCAGCCACAGCAGTGACCCATTTGGTGTAACAACAATGTAACAGTGAGGATTTAGCTAAGTGTTTTAGAGAGTCCAAGAATGGAGATGTTCCTGACTCCTGACTTTACATATGACACTATAATATAATGTGAGCTGCTTGGCTATTCCTCCATAGTCTCTCCATCAGTGCCTTCCTTAACGGCAAAAATGTCATCATTAATTTGGTTTCTTTTTTATTCCTTATTCACAGGAGTGAATCTTTTTGAGTGACCTGTTAAAGAAGGACTCAGAAATTGAAATGACCTACCGCAGTTTTCATACACAAAATATTATCATGGAATTAGTCAGCCAGTCCTTCGCACATGTTTTCATACTGCTCAATCAAAATGATGCTTATTTATCAGAATAGTAATCTAATTATTCTAAATATGGCAATCACTGGGACAGCTTTTAAAGAGCCACCTGCTCGAACCTTTTTTGTTTATATCTGTCATACCAAAATAAAAGTTGCATTCCTCCTTGAATGAAAATATTTGGCATTCGTTTTCCTCAGTGAATGCAGACAGTGCTGTACTATAAAGCATGGTCACTGGTGGAAACCAGACATGCTGCAATGTCTGACGGTATTGTCGTGAAATGCTATTATCTTTTGGATATCTATAGAAACGCTGAATGTTGTGCATTCTGCCGCTTAAGTATAAGACCAAAGAATGTACACTGAAACTTTCTGGCATCTTAAGAATGAATCGAAGTAATACCTTTACTGACAGAGCTGCACCTCGCCACAAAGCATCTCTGTCTCCTGCTCCTGAATGCCTTTTACTGTGTTCAACTAGCACAGCCAATGGCAAATGTTTTGTCCCCCCCCCATCCTCTCCCCAGCAGCACACACACGCTTATACACACACACACCAGGCTGCAGGAGGATCGATTGTCGTCATAGAAACTCTGTCATTAGATAAATGACTGCTTCCCCGAGCTGTCAGATTAACTTTGACAGAACAATCAACACTATGTTATTTATGCCTGGCTGACAAAGAATCGTTTTGGCTTGGCGAGAACTGAACAATCCCACTGTGTCCCTAGTTGTCCTATTCAGGAAAGTACGCCATTACAAGGGTTGAGTTATGGAACATTGGACTTCCTTTACTGTCTGTTTATAGGCCAACATTTGAATCGTTCTCCTATGTCATGGAAATGAGGCTTGGGTTATTCATTGGCAACTTGTTGAAATGGACTTCCTGTCACGCTCTGAGCCCTGAAACTTACAGTTTTAAATTAGGCAAATAAAAAAAAAATCTGTTACGCGCCATCCTGTACACAAACGGCACACCGCGACAGCAGCTACTTTTTTCGTGGTTACCGTATGGGGCCAATTATTTCAGCAGGGAAAACACACAACAGATGTATATTAATATACAGTACGTATACAGAGGACGTTTGAAGTGAAGAACGGTGGGCGAACAATAATTATCATTATGATTTGATGTGTTTGGCATCCACTACATGCGCATCAAGCAGATAGCAGGTAGTCGACATTTGCTGTGGCGACTTACTGTACAGGATTATATTTTCAATGGAAGCCTTTCATGTGTTAGCTATGATTAAACAATACAAAAGATGCAGAGTTTACGCCAATAACCGTGGCCAAATGTTCAGTCACTTTAAACCACTGCTGGTGTACACAAATCCTCGCGCGTGGGAACAGAATATCACCACACCGTCTGCTTTGTTTCCATCCTCAGTGTTTTTCCAAACTGATTGCCTCTCCGCTTTATGCTCTAATTTGAAATCTGTTTGGCTTTCCTGGAGGAGAGTATTGTTCTTTCCTGCACTGTGCTGTTAATGAGTATGGTTAAGAACATCATTATTTTTTAAGTATCATTTGGGTGTTCACAGTGGGTGATCTCGACAATAATCTGTTTTCTTGTTTCATATCCAGAGTGACAGCAGTGGGTGCCTCTTTAATACCCAGAAAATCATTAGCGCTGAGAATCTTTGGTATGCTGGGAAGAGAGAGAGAGAGAAAGAGAGAGAGAGAAAGAGAGAGAGAGAGAGAGAGAGAGAGAGAGAGAGAGAGAGAGAAATTGTAATGAAGACGTATTAACTACGGGTAATTTGGTTGTTCTTCAGCTCGAGTTTCCCTTCGCTCTGCTAGTTGGTTTTATTTGCATTGATGTCTCCTCAGAAGTAGTTTGCTTCTTGAACAAAGGGGCTGGCGTATGTTAAGTGCTTTTGAAATCACAAGCGTTCCAGCCACGGGGCCGGGCCTGATGAAAGGGTGTGAAATACAATGTGGAAATCGATTTCACTATCTTCTCATTTGGCCTTGCCAAAGCACAGTCTTGTGTCAAGGCAGCAGACATGGGGCGGCTGCGTGCATGTGCGTACAATTAACACACTTCACGCAATGAAGGACTATGAACAGGCCACCCGGATTTAAGCCTGATAAATTCATGCAAATTCAATCTATGCTATGTACAGAATACATTAAAGCTGTTTGGTCTTGATACGAAGGCTTAAGAGTTTGAAAAAAAAAAATAAGGAGAGAACGGTGGCATGAAAGGGTCCTACTGCAGCATCAGTCTGACAGCCACCGCGGAATAAGACTAAGCCACTTGTAAGATACAAAGGTCAAATACTTGATTTTCATTTCCTCAACAACAGACACAATCGTATTACAGTTACACTAATGTGAATGCTGTCATTCAAAAAGAACAGTGGGTGGAAAAAGGGGCAAGTCACAGGAAGTCAGGGGGCCCTTAGATAGTGTATGCACATCATTATACTCATCGCAATCTGTCAGCTCTGCGCCACGCTACCATCATCCGTTTCTTTCCATTTCCAGAAAAACTGCTTTTTGTTTTTCCAAATAGCTACGTTGTTGCCATGACTCGGGTCATCCATCCATTTGGCCGTCCATCCATCCTGAGTGTATGTGTCTATTGAATGTAAATGACAGCTCAACGTCCATACTGTCACAAAAGGGCCACAGAGAGCGGGGGCGATGGAACAACAGCATGAGAGCTCCTCTGTGGAGCACTGGCAGTACCATCTGGGGAGATGGGTAAACAGGAAACGCACACAATGAAATTATAAGGCTTTCTCTCTCTCTCCCTCCTCGCTTTTGTGATTAATGGCAGTGATATCCGTCAAGCCGTTTCACCATATTTAACACTGCTACAGCAGTTTGCAGCTGTTGTATTTTTTTCCAGCAGAGAGAGATAGAGCGAGAGAGAGAGAGAGAGAGAGAGAAAGAGAGAGTAGCTCAATCAAAATACAGAATCACTCCTGACTAGTCTTTTAGCACCTTAACACAGACCATGATGCATAAAAACAAACAAGTGCACCCAATAACAAGGCCATTTGACACAGCACCAGCCAAAACAAGTTGAACAAAAACATCACATTGCTCTAAGCTTTGCCCCTGTGAGACAAGGCCTCTTATTGGTTGGGTGGGATCTATGAGACTCCAGGTCAGGCAATGAGCTAGGGGAGTCAATTAAAGGAGCTCCATCTTAATAGGGCTGTGATGTGGAGCCATAACAGTGTTATCTTGGCTCTCGCTCGAGGTGGCCAGATCTCTTTTGTGACATGAGCCAAGTAAATAAATAGCCAAATGAGGGCACACAAAAGCGTCGGCAATATCCCAGGGCACCTATTATGCAAGGGGCAGGGGAAAATTATGCCCTCAACAAATTGCTAATGATGAGCCAGTGATGTCTTGTTAAGCGACATTGTTTTCCCTCAGATCCCTTTGTGTCTGTGCCGTGTTCTCCATTTAACGAGACACACAAAAAAGCAGCCGAGCGGCTCTGCGATATTTTCTCCTTTCTTCTCTCTCCCTCTTCTCTTTTTCCACCGTTCCCTTTTCCGCCTTCCTCCTCCTCTTCGTCTCTCCTTTGCAGTTAACTTGTGTCTGCGCCTCTGTTTTTCCATCCCCTCACATCCGCTGCCACTCAGAGGGCCTGATTTGGCGCATGAGAACATGCTAGAGTGGGCCTGCTCAGCAGGGAAGGGCCTTTTGATGCAGACCCCCCTGGGATCCATCCACTGAACCAGCAGTACGTATCACAGATGTGACAGCTTTCATCTAACAGTTAACTTTTCCTAATTAAAGTCCCAAGTCTAATTACACACCAGCCTATCTGATATTTCTGAGATGGCCATAGCAGTTCTGGGGGCAGAGCCCATCAAAGATCCAAGCATTGCTGGTTGGGAGGGTGGGTGTTTTTTTTGGAAGGAAATGGAGCGTTGCTTGTGCCCTGTGTGGGCTGTGGGCTCACCTGGGTGTGGGGGGCTGTGAGTGCCAAATGGCAAGGCCTCATCTCATTTGCAAAGACACTGCCCCTGAATGTGGATGTGCAATTATGAATCAGGGAGAAAAAAATGGTTAAAAGAAAAAAAAAACGTTCCATAATTAGCAAGGCAACTCCAAGCACAAGCAGTGGAAATTAGTCCTGGTGTAATAAATTAGCCTGTGCATATATTACATGTGATGAACACCCTTGAGGCCTCGTATTAGCAGTTTTGGCTGTACACTCCAGTGTATTTAAATAAACCAGTCACTCCTTCGTTACGGGCCCAACGACAGACATTTCTCTTCAAAATCTCCATTTTTTTTACAACTCATCCCCACAATGTCAACTGGGTGTGGTCTCTTTGTCCCCATGATACCACACGGACTATTGCATCCTACAGCCTCAATTCTCTGCACAGGCTGCCAGCTTTCGTGGATTCGTAATCATTGGATATTTTGTGTTCTATTTTACATTGATTAGAGTTACCCATTTCTCCCTAGCTATTTTCTCTAGCTCTGATAAACAAATGTGAAATTAGAACCAGTTGAGATGAGCTGGGAGGAAATTTGCATCAAAATAATACAGTGTGCGGCTAACAAACCAAAATCAGATAGCAGCAACAAAAGCTGGCAAATTGCAAATTAAAAGGCATGATGTAAATGGTATTTTGTCATTAAGCTTCAGCAGCCATTTTGAGGGTGGGGGGTTGTTGCTGGTGCTGGTGGTTGAGGGCGTGCGGGGAGGAGAGTGGTGTGGTGTGTGTGTGTGTGGGGCGGGGGGGGGCTCATGCGGCTGGTTGTGATGAGTCTTATCCAGAGCGATTATTCATACTTGTCCTTCTGCTTGAATTAAGGCAAGAGTGCTGGAGCCAGTTAAAGCCAAATACTTGAATGGCTAGTGAACTCTCACCTTCACGCGGATCCATTTAGCTCACAAATGAAAGCCAAGTACAGTCAGTGGAAAGCCATAATGGGTCTTTCTTCTTGCAGAGTGTGGCCATTACATACTAATTTCTTCTGGAGGCTCTTCAGGAATTTAAACACTTGGCTGGAGCCGCCGAGTCTTGTGCTGAGACGAGCGGACCCAACAATGCCAACACACAAGGTGTTTGTGCTGGTCACACTCATGTTGACTGACCACAATTGTGCTAAATTGGAGGGCTACAGCGTGTTGTTGTTTTTGGATAAGGGGCTGTATCTTTTGTGCGGTGGAATTTATTTTTAATGATCCCAATTGTTTTGTTTTTTTTTATTTGCTGTTTTGAACCTGTGTTCATGCAGTTGTTCTTTTCTGACTTTATAAAACGGAAAAAAACAAATTCATTCTGTTATTATCTAAGAATTGCTTGGGATAATATTTTTCTAAATTAAAAAATGCCATTTCACGGGAGCAAACTATTTCACGCAGGCTACAGGTTAATTTAAACATGGTGAATAATGACATAATAAAAAGGAAATAATAATGCTGGAGGAAAAAAAAGAAATTTAATCAGTTACAATGAAACATAGTTGATGGCTAAACATGTACTTGCATAATTATCACACAGAGGATATGGTATTTTTCTCGGTTCCCTGTTTCAATTGTATATCATTGTCTGCTGTCATAATAAACAAAAACTCCTCTCCAAGGACTTGGGGATCCCGTTCATATCCCAGTGGTTTAGAGACTGACCATAACCTATTGTGTATTTGTGAAGCAAGTTGTCCTTGGTGAGTTGCTGTGGTCCGAGCCATCCATTACCATTATCAACCAGCCCACATTGTTGATGAGTGGTATTTTTGCGCCAGATTACCCGCTGCACATCAGTAGCACCCAGGAGGCAGTGATTTAATTATGCAATTAGTGTGGTGGATGATTAAATGGCTTAATTAATAGAGGAAGATTGGGAATTTGGCTACAGTTGACAATATTTAGTTAGCTCGCTAGTTTGTGTGGATCTTTCAATAATTGGTCTTTAGCTCTTTTGTTTAGTGTAATGCGTTGGTATGATGAGCACGAGGATGGCAAGACAGCCACTGAAAGACAACCCACGCCCAACAATAGTTGCATTCATTTGGCTATTATGGATTTCAAGTGACACTCTTTTAAACATGGCTTTCCACAATGGTGGCTAATATTTCTGGTAGCGACTTATTAACCAGCTAATGACTCCACTCAGTGAATCAATAAATATGATTATCTAGCACGGGAACAGATACTAGCTCCGTCTCGCAGGCGGGCTCAGCTGTTCCTCGGGAAGAGTAGGATTTCACACTTCATGCCTGCTTTGGAGTCATTAGATTTCTGTGTTCCCAGCTTTCCTCCTGTGGTTTGAGACTGGATCTTCAGACAGGATTTTTCTCAGGTCGGGGCTTTTGTTGTATTTACTGGATTAGTTCAGCTCCGAGCTCTCTAACACAGCGTAGTGTACACTTGTCCGTTTGATTGACGGCCCGCGGGGACCGAGCGAGCGAGTTATTTACTGCTCGTTTGTTTGCTCCCCCACTGAGATATACGGAGACACCAGATTGTGAGGTAAAGTCAATGGTGAGTTACATGGGCCTTTGTCAATCACAAACAGTCGTAGCAAAGGCACAATCATCGGAGCATGTCGTCTCCTGAGTCGAGCGGTGCTTGCCGTGAGTGCATATTGTTTGCAGCACTTGACGCCAGAACGCGGAGCCTCACGTTCTGGTGTCAAGTTCACTGGCCCTCAGAAGCGTGATGTTGTCTTGTGTGCAGAGAAAGACAACCCTGTCGACTAGCATGCTACTCAACATAATTGCCACCAGTGTATAGCAATTTGTGTTATTTCTTCTTTGACATCGAGGCAAGAGTTTCGGTGAAGGTGAAGTTAATGTTTTTTACTGCTGTCTGGAGTGGTGCTTTAATGCTTCATATTCGCACAATCTGAAAAGAAACATTGTGGTAGAAGTCAATAGTTGTCTTTTTAATAGTTTAACCCCTTTTCCACTGTGAGAGCTGTGTGCAGTTTGAACTTTCAGCTCCTCCGGGGAAATCCTTTTCATGGATCAATTTAGTAAATGGAACATTCTATTAATTTACTGCAGACTGTGGTATTGTGTCCAGTCAATCAAACTGTCACTACAGTTATACGGTTGTCAGATATTTCCATGTCTTGTTCAGAGAATGAATGCAATACAGTAGATATAATTACACTATTTTAATCACACATACTCAGCAACCATAATCAAATGGACAAATTACTAAGAGTGCAATTTTCCATTTGTTCGTACAGAATTGCACTAATAGAGGCTTTAAAGCTGGATATAATTATTTGCTTTTCATTTTGCATGGTTACATTATCCCTCTCTCAGCTGAATGGTAGCCAGACGTGGGGTTCGAACCATTCCGTATTCAATAAAACACAGCATCTCTCTTAATAAATATCTAGTTCTTTACTGCTCGGTCGGGTCACATTGTGGTCACTGTTGTAAATCTGAAAGTCATTGTTAATTAAAGCTGTGGTTAGCTCCGCGTTTACTATTTTGAAGGCACATTCAGAGTCGTCCCTTCCATTTTTTGAAAAATATTTCTCTTTACTTCTTCTAGAACGGATTATTTGCATTTGTGTATTCATTATTTCTTTCATCCAAAGGTCTGTGTGGAAAGGTGTTTGAAAGTACAGAGCGATTGAAAAGACTGCTAAAATGAAGCATTTATGTGCAATCTGGTGAATCCTGTGTGTATTTATGTGAAATCAGCGCTCCCCCCCCACCTTCAGGTTCATCCACAATACTTTCTCAAACAGGGCAAATTATACTGCAACCAAACATATGCTGTTAGCTTTGAATATCATTCTGAACAATTAGATAAATACCCCTCACAATAATCCAAGTCTAATTGAATTTCAGATTAAAAAAATATTGATTTCTCAAATCAAATGATGAACTCTGGGGACTTTAACTCACTGTCATAGTTGCTGTATTCAAGGTTTTTCAAAATAATACTGATGTCAAAAGAGGAGGCAGCAGCACTCACTGACTCAAGCAAGATTATTCCAGGTGATTATCCTACAGTAAAAGATGAAGTTAAAAACACCAGTGCAGAGAGGAGGCTTTACAGTTTTGATCGGGGGAGAGCATATATACTATGAAACGCTGTGCGCACTTGAAGCAGCCTCCCCGTGCTGCTGCCACTGTCGGCAGCCTGTCTGTCAGTCTGCCATGCTGTGATTGAGACATCAACCTAATCCATGTTTACACTGTCCTGCACGTGTCACGCCTAGCCGTTAACCACACAGAATTAGGCCGTGTTTGACACCTCCTGCAACCCGCCACTTGAACCCATCATCGACTTCAGGCTCAAAGAGCAGTTCCAGTGCTCCGTAAGCAGTTACTGCATTGTCAAGGGCCGAGAAGGCAAAAATAAAGCAGGAGTCTATAAGGGGATCGGGGGGGCGGGGCGGGATGGTGGTGGTGGGGGGGTGGTGGTGGTAGGGAGAAACGATGGATGGCTGTGGGTAAGTGCCACTCCTTGAATATCCTCTCCGGCTCCCTTCCCACTCTGCCTCTCTCCCTCTGTCCTTCATTCTCCTCATGTCTCTCCTCCTCCCATCTCTCTCCCTCATTCTCTCTATCTTCCTCTGCTTCCCTCTCTCTGTTGCTTACTCAGAGAAGCTGCCAGTGTTTGCTTCTCCTTATCCAGGTTTCTAATCCGCCGCCAGTGAAAGAGGGGGAGAGGGACAGGCAGAACCATTAGAGGAGAGTTTATCAGAGTCGCTCAATCTGTTATCACTCCTGTCCCTCTGTCCCCCCCGCCAGCCACCACCTCCCTCCCTTGTCACAGAGCTACTGATTGTAGCCCCTACCGGTCCACACACACACACACACACACACACAAACACACACAAACAGCCCACCTCTGAGTAAGCCTGCGCATGTCTGTTCAACAGCTTTGTTGGTGTGCTTTGCCATAAGTGAGCGCATATGTTATTGTGTACTGCTGCCCATCAGCTTCTGCACCACCTGAAAATGGCTGCAGCTGAGAATAAATAAAAGCCACACTCTTTTCATCAAGGGTGTACTCTCGGTTAACTTCCTGTGCCTGATCACAAAGGGCCCAAGAAATAACATCAGATGTGGAGTATTTCACTAGAAACCGGAGAGGAGACACTGAGCGTCCCTGAGGGCACTTTGAGGTGTGGAGCGGGCGCTCTAAAATATGCCTCCGCCGTTTAGTTGGCACGGGTGCTACTGGGACTGAGAGGGGAGGGAGCTAGAGTTTACCTAAAGGATAAATGTCAGCGGATCAGCTAAATTAGATCCAGCCTGTATTAAGACATCAACTGCTGCTGAAGTGTGCATGGTGTATGTGTGTGCTCTGTGTGTGTGTGTGTGCCTGTTTCAGAGTGCGGACCCCTGCTCTCAGCTAGACTGCAGTCCAGGCTAATATGAGCTCAAAATGGAAGTGGCAGAATAAGCCGTTTCCTAGAGTTCTGTCTAGTGCAGAACAAACCAGTGAAGAGGCACGGCCCTTCTCTCTTTCTCACACTGTGCTGCTCCATGTCTACAAACTGCTGTGCTAATGTCATTGCTTCACATAATGACAATTTTAATGAGAATTTGTCTTTAATCATTAAAAATGACCACTCTGTTTTATTATCTAAATCTGTATAAAACCTTTGGTAAAATTATACACTGTGTAAGAAGCTTATGAAAACATTGAATCTACTGATATGTCAAAGCTGTTAGCAGTAAGAGTCTTAGTCCAGTGATAAAAAAGTGCATCAGAGCTCCTTGACCATGGTAGCTGCAGGCCTATCTGTAATTATCATTTGGGTTATACAGGTGGACACAGTGTAAGTAGTGCTGTGGCCCCGGTGTGTGAGACAGGGAATAGGTTGTCTCTTCTACCCCAGGCCCAAGTGTAGCATGCTGGTTGTAGTCACTGAGAGCACTGCTGCTGGAGGCTTCATCACACCTACAACTGCCACAGTTGTTCTTATATGTGAGGCTGTGCTGAACACAGCCTGAGAAACATGCTGGCTATCAATTTTATGTGAAAATACAGACGGGAAATGACCGTATTTGTATACTTTCTGCGGGTAATTTGCTGTGAAAACATTACCTCGGGCTTTATTAGAATTTGTGTTTTTCAAATTCTGATGTCTCCATCTTGGTTTATGGGGGAGCACAGTGCAGCGCACGGCAACAACAGGAAAATGGCTGGTGCAGAGTGACATTTCTGCCACTTCGTCCATGTTCCGTCATTTAGAAGTAATGGCCGTGACCACTGCCTCCGTGTTTACATAGCAGTGGGCTCCCAGCACCCAGTCTGTGACAAATTATAAAAGCCAGGCCTCTGTAGCCGGGCTGCATTTCATTAAACTTTAACTTCCCTTATCTGCAGCGACAGAGGACGGAATAATAAAGGCTGACAGGTATCTAAAGATGTATGTTTGGACTAGGGGACAGGGACAGCATGAGAGCCTTAGCCAGCTTTGTCACCAAAGAAGGGACATATGTTGTGGGCTATAAAAACTGAAGGCAGATGTTACTTTTTTACTGAAGCTGGGAGAGGCTGTAGACGCTGACGGTGCTTCACACATATGTCCACCATGAATAGCTGTCTGTTTCGCTAACAATACTTCCTGCAGCACGTGACGAAAAAGAAAGAAAGAAAATGCAGGTGTTATTTGTTATCTGTCCAAATACAATGAAAACACAATATTTACAACACACATTTGTCTTTTTTTTTTTACAGCCCATCATTGTAGATTTGACTTTTTTTGTCCTGCTAAACATATGTAGTCGATGTTAATGTCTATGTATCAGAGGATAAACTGAAAATGTCATGATTAATAGGAAACGAAATATGTGATTGGTGAATTGTCGAGCCTTACATGCATTAATTTAATACAGCCATGCATTCATTCAGCACTCATAATGATTGCATGGAAAGTTGAAAATAAATTAAAGTTGATTTAAAGATGTTTCCTTTACTGTGGTAAATGAACGAGTCACAAAAAATATTTGAGGTATGCTGTCATTCATTATTAGCGACAACAATATGCCTCAGCCTTGCTTGTCTCTCCCTGGTTGTGTTTTTCCCCCCACACTGAGGCCTCTCTGAAATCCACTCTACACAAAAAGACCCCTCAGAAAAGAAACTTGGATCTCAGGCGTAAGTTGGATGAGGTTTATATCTCAAAAGGACAATGTGGCAAGGCCAACATTAAACCATGTTAAGATCTTCTAAGAGAAGCAGTTGATTGATTCCATAGACCTTGTTCATCAAGGCCACCAGGTTTGAACCAAAGATATTTGAAATGTGAGGAAGAAAGAGGTAGTTACGGCAACAAAAAGCAGCTGAAGCGGCCTTTGTAAGTATCTGAAAGGACCTATCTACAGCTAGCTAGGCTCTCCCGTTGAGCAGACGAAAGACTACCATGTAAATAAAAGCCAAGGGTGAGCTCACAACTTTGCCAGCATGAATAAAAATGCCCACAATAACATTACAGATGCATACACAAATAAAGCCAGCCATTCATTTCCTTGTAATACTCAGCAGGCGCTCTCTTTTTATTCAGTGCAAAAGTATATGAATTTCTTGTGCAGTTTAATTCCAAGAGCAGAAATAAATTTGTGTCCTATCTACAATTTTGTTCATCATGTTCAGTGTTGGCACTGATTTTTCCCACTCTGTAATATCCAGTTTCAAGTCTAGCTAAGCTTGGTACACATTTATGTACTACCAATTTTTGAGAATTTCCACTCTCTCCATGAAAGGTTGTTTTCTTGGGCTCTGCCAGTGTGTGTTGCTTGACAGGTGAGCACATGCTAAGATAAGGTCAGATATGGCCTTCCCTGTGGGGGGCGGCGGTGGTGGTGGTGCAGGGTATCGGCCAGCCCGAGGAGTGGACTAGGTGGCTGAGATTTTCTCCTCCTGCAGGCGAGTAGGTCTGGAGTGCTTCTGCTGCTCTCTCCCCCCCAGCAGCCATGTCCTGTTAGAGTGAGCCCCTTCACCAAAGCTTTGTCTGAGAAGAGAGTAGCCGAAAGGGCCCTCTGACACACTGGACAAGACCCTTCAATATACAAGCGCCACCTCCACAGTCTCGTAACCAACCTCAGCTGCACAAACACACACACACGTGCACATATTCTGCATACGCTCATGTGTGGCGCCACACGAGGGACGATGTTGTTTTATCTACTGTTTTTTTTTTTTGTGTGTGTGTGTGTGTGATTTTAGAGTTTGAACAGAGTGCTAAGCTCAAACACAAACATTGGGAGGCGGAGGCGAGAGCAGAGCGCCATCTGCCCCGTTCACGGCCTATCAGGCTTTCACTGTCCATTTCCAACAAGAAAACCTCAGCATTCATTGCAAACCAGGGGAGAGAAAAGAAGCAAGATAGAGTTGTACACTGCCCCAGTAAGTTTTAAATAGTTCTTTATCTGCAGTGTTTTTTGACTGTCTCTCTGGAGGAAGAAATAGAGATGTAATCGATAATGAACAACCTTGAAAATGGCTGCAAACAGATGGCCTATTGAAAAGAGGCGTGCTTTCACCTTCCGTACTTTCCCCCCCATATTTGTGTTTTCTAATTTACAATCAAAAGGGAAGTTTTCTCCGTTGCAGAGCGTCTGGCTGCATCTGTTCCCGAAAGAGATTGCAAATCTCCCAGTCGATACCAGCACACAATTGTCTTTCATGTTATCATAAATAATAACCCACCTTGGCTTGTCTCTCGGCAGACATTTCCTAAGTCTCCACAGATAACTCGCGCCATGTGTCACAAGGCGTGACAAAGCCCACAGCGTGACATATCGAGACCAGTGGAGAGAACTCTGAGATGGCAAGGCAGGAAAGAGGAGTAAAGAGGAGAGGGGCGGGGGGACGGAGTATGAAAGAGGAATGTAGTATAATGTATAGTGGTTTTGTCCAGGTAACTGTTGGCTCGAATGCGGCGCTGACACATTTGAAATTGGCCCTGGCCTGCCCACAAAGACGGACAGAGACGCTGCAAGCACTAGCCAATCCATACTCTCCAGACACCTGCTCGGCTTGGAGAATCCTCAGATATTGACCTTCAATTCAGCTGGCATTCAGAGTTGATGAAAAGAGATAAGCACTCTAATCTGTCTGTCGTCTTTGCGCTCCCATTTATTGACTAACTGACACAGACTTATTTTAGCTCTGGCTGCATGCTGTCGCCACACGCCAATGTGATACATAAACCTAATAGATGTTTATTTGAAAAAGGCTAATATGAAAATTGCCGCTAAAGACATATGAATCAATTTTCAAAAGCAAACATAATTGGATATTCCGGGACACTTATTAAATGTGAATTGGCCCGGGTCTACTTGTCTGTCAGAGAAGTCTCTTGCACCCCCCCCCCACCCTTTTTGCTATGTTTCCTTGTGTGACATGTTATTATGCTCCATTTCCCTCTGTCAGTCGTAGCCATTTAACAGATTGCTTGCCATGGAGAAACTGCTTTAAAATCTCAATGGAGTGCGTGTGTAAAATGAATGTGTGCATATCTAACCACACGCTTTCATGTGCTCGTGTCTGCGCGCATAGATACATTCACACATTATACTCGGGTAGGTCCTTTTCTCACTCCTCCCACTGTGGTCCTACATTTTCACATGACAGTTGTAGGCTGGATGTTAGAGGCACTTGACAATGAGTAGGGGAGTAGGAGGAAGTGCTTACTGAGAGCCTCTGTAGAGGACAGCGATGCCCACATACTGTCTGTGTCACAAACCTGCCATAAGGGCAAGCGTGTGGACAGACACGCACATGCCCATACGATCGCACGCGTGCAAACTCGCAGATTGTTACAAAGATTCGCGCACACCCAGCCACGCATGGTCACGCAGCCCATATCAGAGAGCCATCCGGTCATTTTCATATTCATATTTACATGTATATGAGAGCCAGCTCATCCCGGGAATACAGATCTATTTAAATTCAGACAGAATCCGTAAATACCCACCTCCAGAGAGCCAGGAGAGGAGGGGGGGGTTGGAGGGAGGTGGTGGGAGAGAAAGAGGCCAGTATATTTATTTGAGTGACATTGTCTAAATTGAAGTTTGACACTCTTCACCACTCTAACCTTTATGCAAATGTGAAAACATCTATATGTGATGGACAGAATTCAATTAACTGAGATGACAGAAAATAATCTAGTGAACTGAATACATCATGCAGTTGAAAGTAACATAATCATCCTGGTAGGAAAGGGTTTGGGGGGGGGTCAGTGGGAGAGAGACAGACAGAGAACGAGAAGGAGAGAGAGAAGAGGGGGGTGGAGGAATGGGAGGGAGGGCACAAAGGAAGTAGAAGATAGAGCCCATTTCTCCGCCGTCTTATCGAATGGCACAAGCTCTATTTCTCCAAAGCGGAGTCTTCAGTCCACTAAACTCTTGATCTCAAATGAGAGACCCTGGAACACTGTTGCTAAGCAATTAGGGGGGCTTATTGAGCAGCTGATTCCCGCAGCTCGGTGTCCATCATTACAATTTTTCCTCACCTCATAGACTTCCATACTGATGAACAGCAGCCAGCGCCCAGTGACCACGCACAAGAAAATGGGCTCCTCCGGCAAGGCTGCAAATTACACCGCAGCACACTGCCACCCTTATTACACCCAACACAGGGAGACTCCCCCCCAAAACAACTGTTGCTGCATGGACCCTGAGGGTGTGCAAGTGAGTGACAGAAATGTAGAGAGACATGATAATAAATTGTGGTGCAAAAAAAAAAAAAAAAACACACACAACTCCTGAGTGTTTTCTGTTCTTCAGTATTCCACTGAATAAACACTACTTATCACGCATCTAAAAATGATTAAAATCACCTAAAGTCAGCGTAAAATTTGCACAGGTTGTTTACATACACAATCCATATTACCTAGCAATTAGCCTTCATAATGGGTTAGTCAATGCGAGGAACCAAAGGAGCAACCAAACTGCCTCACACAATCTGTGAGCGCAGAAGTGAGCTGTTGGCCAGGTGGGGGCACCCTTAACCAAGATATGAGAAAACCCCGCACATTAGTGGAATAGCATGTCATAATGAAACAAGGAGGTGTGCAGCACTGAGGATGTTTGTTGTGATGCTTAAAAGAGTGCAAAAGTCCAAATGCTACATTTAACAGTATATACTTACAA
>JAOXYL010000113.1:16183824-16195536 GCA_028564955.1 Terapon puta | reverse complement strand
AGCACTGAGGATGTTTGTTGTGATGCTTAAAAGAGTGCAAAAGTCCAAATGCTACATTTAACAGTATATACTTACAATACTGTGTCCCAGATACATGTTTAAAATCACTGCATATTTTTCTGCTTGTTGCTCAAGATGTGCTGTGATAACAACCCTGGATGGATTTTCTTGAAAATGATCATTCCAAACAAGGTCATATGTACTCCGACACATTTGGCTGTACGATTTTGGGCCATTCAGTGGTAAAATTAGGTGGTTGGAGGGGTCTTTTGTGTGTTGAGTGCTAACACTAGGTGGCTCTGTGCTCTGTTAGTGGTCCTAAAGAGCCACTCAGTCTTACTGGATTGGTCTTGTGTTTACATACTGTAGATTTGACAAAAGCCCATGTCCTCATCCACTATTAAATCAGAGGGTAAATGTAAAAAAAAAAAAAAAGTGAAAGTAAAAAAATTCCATGTTAAATCATTACTACAGATCATTGCTGAGCTCACAGTGTGTTTCAGTAAGTGCAGAAGGTTACAAGTTAATGTGGCACAGAAAAGAAATAGTATTACTCAATGATGAAATCTACCTCCCTGCAAAGCTCAAATATCTCGCCTAAATTGTATTAGAATGCTGATTTAATCCCCATCATTTACATGTGCCTAGAAAACGGTGCTGTAGAACTGAAACCGTATTTGTAATGGATGGTTAAGTGACTCCTCACCAGATCTCTTACATATAATATAAGTTCCATTAGCCCCGAAATGGCTACTGTATGGCATTTAATTAAATATAGCCTTTCAAAGAAACCCAAGGCAAGCAATTTAGAGTGTGGTTACATTTGAAGCTTGTGTGAGGTTACTAGTGCTTTTAACAACTGCACCCACTGCATAGACTGTTAATTAACATATTTAGAATGAAGTAGATTTGCCATGCACTAATCATTCTCTAATTCACTAAGAACTGCAGCCTTTCAAACACTGGACAGTAATCAACATGCCAGGCCTAAACATTACATAATCTGTAATTACGTTTCACTGAAGGATAGGAAGAAATATATAAATAAATATACACAAATTAACAAAAGCCTATTGATGTGATTGGCTAATGGATGCCTTTACGTGTTATGAAGGCTAGGTCTACACTGAAATACACTTTGTGACCTACAATAGGAACATTTACAATTATGTTAGAGAGTCAGAAGACAGTGTGCGTTCTCAAGTGCTCTTAATAAGTTGAAATGCTGAAAACCAATTTCAAACGCAATGTTTGCTGCTCTTTGGAATTATTTCTCAACCGCATGCAAATACTAATAATGATCGCACAGCAAATATCTGCTTATTCTCTGTCACTTGTGTGAAAGTGAGTCCACCCTGCCCTGTGTAGTGCAAGGGGTGGGCCTGTCCCAGAGGCCCCAGTGCACCATGGGTATTGTTCTGACTCCTCAGGTATAATGAGGGAGCTGTGGCTCGGCTGCTGAGAGGGAGAGTGGCAGCACTCCAGCCCTGACCCCCTCCTAATCCTGGGAAACCCATCCTGGGCTGACTCCCGCCTCACACACAGCTTTAGGGTTGGGGAGAGAAAACAGGCCGAGTAGTGCTGCTCAGTCTCAGAGAGGACCAGGAGTATACCTGTACCCATCAACAGGTTAAACATTGAACTTGCTCTTAACCACACTCTTTCTGCTGTCAGTGACTCGGCTCTTACGGCTCTTATGGGATAAGCTGTATCTACATTAGGCAGGGCTGACTACTGAGATATAAGTACTGGAGAATGAGTGAGATCTTTGCTAATGCGTTTCATTTTATGGCAGAAATGATAGCAGGCATCCTCGCTTCATCACTTCATATGTAATGTTTGTCTTCATTTATAGAGAAGCCCAGCTGCACAAAAAAAAATGCAAAGGTAGAAAAAAAAATTAAATCCATTCCAATTTTCGGTGCTAATTTTCTCACGGAAGTCGATGGGAAAATTAACCATGCAAATTAGGACTGCTGAATCAGAAAGGCTGAATGTGAAGCTTCGTGGCAAGAAGGTAATCACTGGGTGTTTTGCCCTTGACCTGGGGAAACATGAGGTAAAGCAATGAGCAAACCTGCTGGGATTCAACAGTCCTGTTTCATTAATTACTTGAGCGAAGGTGGTTACTTTTTCATCTTTTAGTTTAGTCGCATCGCACTACCGCGAGGATCAAACACACATATTCTGATTGAAAGAGGACCAATAAACAGAAAACTTTGTGGAGGATCAGATGTATAATTTTTTTTTTAAACATCGTATTATTTCCATCCCAGAGGCCTATGGGTTGGTCACATACACATTAGGAGATCACACAGCAGGCAGGCAGGCCTCTGCTGCACTCGCGGTTGTCAGGTGACTCTCTCTATGGCCTCGACGGCGGCAGATCCCAGCAGGGGACGTTGCTGATTGCTGACCACGCACACAACAATGTCGCCTGTGAACCCACCGCTTTATGGCTGCCCGGGCTTTGATGCAACATCTAATTGGCCAAGATGAACTGTTGCTGTGGCAGCTTGGGGTCCAGCTCCACTGTACGCCGGTCCACACAGTCACTGTCTGAATTTAATTAGGTCCCCTCTGCCTCTTGTGTGAGTATACTGTATGTGTGTGTGCGTACGCAGTATATCGATATGTACATCTGTCTTCTGTGTATCTGCGTTTGTCTGTACAAGTTGAGAATTGAAACTGTTAATGCAACTGTAATATAGAAGATAAATGAATGATTTCACATCTAGCGGAAGTTGGCTGGTTACACTTTATAGGTTATCTGTGACATGATGAGGTGCAGAGTAGAATTAAGATGGAGAGGCTTGGGGCTTTATAGCCCGGTGGTTTGTTTTCTCAGTTCTTAACGTAGCTTGAGGTACCAGTGATTGGCTTGGATGGTGACAGGGTGCGGTCGAGTAGAAGAAAGAGTGAAGGGTGTCGTAGTGGTTTGTTTTCGCAGGCCCTTCACTTCTCAGCGTTTGGCGATGGGTCTGGAGCCTGTTGTCGCCACGGAGGGGCTGTGTGTGAGTGGCGCTTTGTTTAACTTCCTCTCAGTGCTGCAGAAACCAGCAGGGCCTGGTAATGAGTCTGCAAACAGGACTCGCAAGGAAGAGAACCTTGTTCCTCATTACTAATTGCAGCGTGGTGGCAATGTGTTGCTTAGTAGACGTTCAGTTTAAAAAGATTACAATCTTAATTGCAAGCTGTCCAGTGTTGTAAAAGATCACTGTGCTTTACGACAAATACCAAATACACAACTTTATGAAGAACAGTGGCGCTGAGCTAATACATAATCACTCATACCTAACAGCTACGTGAAAGTTGTGTTGGCAGTTACATGCCAACAGATATTTTCATGTTAGAAATGAAGGGCAATTTTAGAAGCTGCGCTGCTTTGTTTATTTGCATAAAATTGAAGAAATACCACAAAGTATCATGTGTCTCAGCTTGCGCTGAACTCACCAGTGCACAATGACTGATTATGGCAAATTACTATCCCTGTACGAGCTGCCGAGAATCTGTTCTCTGTGCTGAATGCGGCCCTGAAGCAGGGGAAGAGAAATTGTTCCGCCCAAGTACCATAAAAACAGATTGGAAGCTCTGCACTGTGAATTAGCTGCACAGGAAGCCCCCTAAACCCCCTGTTTTATTCATGAGCATGAAGGCTATCGGAGTCTAAGAAACCCCTGTGGTCTCGCCCGCTACATCAAGGTTGCATGCCGCGTCCATGGAAGGTTGCTTTTTTTTTTTTTTACATGCCACATTTATGCCGCATTAAAAAGCATCAGAGATTAACTGCTGCTGACATTTGAAAGTACATAAACAAATTCTTTACTCTAATGCAGTGAGAGGGATCAACACAGCAGCCACGTGAAAGAGTTTAATGAGCAAGCCATCATTCAACTCATGGAATCCTGCTTGAAATGTCCACAAGTTACATTTTGGGGTTCAGGGCTTTGTTTGGGCAACCAGGGGAAGAGCTGGTGCAGGAGGGGAGTGAAGGAACTTTGCACGACTGTTGAGGAAATGCATTGTTGTTGGTAATCCTTTGGAAATTGAAATAGGGAGAGGCAGTGGCTCCTAAAGGAGAGCGACGCAGTGGACACACACGGCGGTGCTACACCAGAGCATTGCCTGGGCCTGGGCCTAAGTTGGTGGTAGCCACGGGGGGGTACAGTGGATTGGGGCCAACTGAGAGGAAGGTGAAGAGGCCACATCTGCCAAAATTGCTATGGGAGTCTACCAGAAAAATGAGCTTTGTCTCGTGCAGTATGTTTACTGTTACACTGCTCCTACAACTGTTTTCTGTTGTAATTACAACACTGCAAAATACACTGTGGGGAATGTCCAGATCTTAAAACAATAGGGAGCAAAAACATAAACTCTAGTGTTTGCTGAATTTCCAAAATAATATTCACTTTCACGTCTAGATTCTCTTAGCGTTAAATCCAGATCTGAATCCTAACTGCCCCCTTTTAATATGTGTCATTCCTCTTTAATAGGCACGGAATCAAACATGAATGACTTACTTTACCAGTGAGAGGGGAATTAATTGGTCTGTTACCCATTATGCTAATAAACAAGCAACAATAATGAAGTTGCTATTGTGACAAGAATTGCCCAGTAGGAGGGTAATCGTTGCTTTTCCTTTTTTAACTCCCCTTGAAAGCCATTAGATGTATCTCACAATGTCAAGCCACAGTATATGTCATATTAAGAGCCATGTGTCCTTGTTTACTTGGTTTGTCTGGGTGCCAGCATTTCCTAATTGTCCTCTCTGAATTTAGCAACTTGGTCTCTCGTCATTACGGTGGCACTGAAGTCCTAATGAGTGGAATTGTTATCTGAAAGATGGCCCCCTTTTTTCCCTGCTGCGAAAGCACATTAGATCCAGACAGCTCATTTCCATTCCCCCTGTCATCTCTCTAGAAATGACGTGCAGTGCTTGAAACTGTTTATTTCCAAATTCAGACCTCCTCCGCGGCAGCCATCGGCTTCAATTACCAGTTTTTCCTGAGCGGAGCCATCAGGCAGCCTGACACTGAGGTCCAACCTAATTCCCACCTTCTCCAAAGTCAAGAGCATAATGTGCAGATAAAAAAGGTGGAAAATAGCCTGCCACTCATTAGCATGCAGCGCCTGCCTGTTCATTTGCTTGCTGCGAATGAAAGTTCTGACACTCAGCGCCTTGTGCAATACGAGAATAGTCCTCTTCAGACTGCCTCGTGTCCTTACTGCCATGGAAAGGTCATCGGCAGAGGTGTGCGCTCACCAACCTGGCTCACTGCTCTTCACTGGCCCACCTGGGAGAGGGGTTAGCTGGGGGTATTGATTCAGGGAGAACCTCATTACCTGCTGAATCAACATATTATTGCCATGTTTCACCCAGCCGAATTGTTTACAAGTGTCTTTAGCGCGGGCAAAAGCCTGCTCTGGCGGGCCACGACCGCATTCATTAGTCCCTGACCCCGGTGATTATGTGTTATCTGATACGCTGCTATCTGGCTTGGCCGCATGAGCAGGGCCACTGGCCTGCATCGGTCTGGGCCCATTACAACCCCTCTCTTTTTCTCTCTGCGTTTCTCTCTCGCTCTCCCCCCTCGATCCCCCTTTCCGTCTCTCTGTGCTCCCTATGAATGTATCCATTAGCCTGCCGATGTGTAAATTGTTTTCACCTGCACTGCGGGCAGATGGGGAGCAGTGTCTCTGTCGTGATTTCCTATGCATGAGCTTTCTAATCAGTCAGAAAGTAACACGATTCCCTTGCTCCTTGCGAGAAAAAAGGTGAGTTTACGCGAGTGTGCACACATGCATTACATGCATACACGCACATGTTCTCGCACTCACAATCTGCAATCAATATGCACGCTGTGTTGTGGGGATATTGGTGCAGTGGTAACGGTGACAGGGTTCATTATATGAGCTTGCCTTACAACACTGTGATGGCTTAATACAGAGGAGAAGGCCTGGGTCCAAGCTGATCCTTGCCTCTGCCATTCGCAATTTCAGTTCAAATCGAAGGATAATTTGACCTGGAAGACTAAACCCACACAAGGGCAATGACATCCAGTAGCAGTGTCAACCATGTGTGACCCACAGAGGAGACAGGAGAGGATGCCCCTCATGCAAACAAATAAAACATTTCCCTTAAAAGCACGCCTTAATGCGGGTGTGACATGTGCCCCGTGGCCCTCTCTTAGAGAATGGGGTCAAATGAGCCATCCAGGACTGGATTGGCTCTTTGGGTGTAGGAAGAGGTGCTTGTGTAATGAGCTGTCTATTCCTGGCTGCTTGTCTATTACAGCTCCACAGAAAAATGTACAGATCTTGATAGTCCACTTTTAAAAAATTAAGCTAAAATTGCAGATTACATCTCACAACTTCTACATTGCATAGATGTAAATGTATTCAGAACCTGGGTATACATTAGTTCAGCACACAGGACACTAATGCTCAGTAAGACAAGACCAAAACAACACAAGCTACCCTTCATTAAAGCATCAGTAATAGATTCACTACAGTGCGCCCGCTGTACAACAGCTGCTTTGCTGCCGCTGTGCCTGAGCTGGTAAACATGGAGGTGGATGGGCACTGACTTAACAAGGATGGACATGGATCAGCCAGGACCAACCAGCCCCACTACAGGAGCAAACATGCAGCGGTGGCTGTCAGGCGCCTGACCCCAGCGGCCCGACCCACATGAATCTCATCATCTGAAAACCACACACTCTGCTCTTACTCGCTGCTGTGAACAACACCGCCCCTGCTATGAGCTGTCGGTCAAACTCCGGGCTCACAGACTCTTGTCAAACCTCTCTTTCCTGTCTCTCCCGTCCACTGACAGGATCTGCCCATGAGCCATGAGCATGTGGAAATGACTGGAAAGAAATTCTGGATGAGACTGGTGGCAGAGGCCCAAAGGAAAGAATTAAAAAAAAAAAAAAGACAGAGAATGAATCCACTCTTCAAACTACGACATCACAAGGCGTGCGTGTGCTAACAACAGGCCACTGTCATTAGACCTGGGAGTCTTTGTTCAAAACCACACTGAAGCATTGTGCTCTCAGACAGCACTCGAGACTGCCCTGATGTTTATTCAAATAACCAACAAGTGCAGCATCATGGTGAATCTGATCCCCTCACTCATCCTTAGAGATAGAGGAGACAACACCTAAAGCGAAAAAAATTGGTTAAAATAAACAGCGCTACATCTGAAAAAAGAAAAAAAAAAAGCTCCAAATGTGTCTTAATACAGCTTAGCACAGCCTCTTGGTGTTCAATTTCTTCTTAAGTCGCAAATGAAAAGGCAAACATTGGAAACTAGTTCCCCTCCATCCCATTCTATTTTGTCAGCTTTCTTTTTTATGAAATTATAAAGGGGATTTGTTGCAGCTTTTCATCCACTTGATAGCACTTAACTAATTGCTGTCCTCTCATAGACAAAAACGTACTCACCAAACATAGACACACAAATAAAAAACCATATGCGGGCACATGTGCGCGCACACACAAACATATAAAAATTAGACTGTGGTATTTTGTATCCTTTTTAAAATTTAATCAGACCTGGTTTTGAACAGATACTACTAATATCATCATCTAGACACATTTAATCTTTTTAATATAACTTTGTGAAAATCAAACCATACCTGTGCCAACTACAAGTGCCTACTTTTTGAAACGATTATAAAAGCCCGGTCAAATCTCTTTCGCTAGTGGTATCAGCCAATTATAGAAACAAGTGACCATTGAATTAACACATGGAACTTGAAAGCTTTTGCACTCTGATGTAGAATGCTCTCTGGAAAAAAATATGTCAGACCTTAATTTGCAATTTCACAGGGAGTCACCTGAGTTCTGGGCAAACAATGGGCTTTAACTCAATAGAAACACAATGGCATTGTAAATGTTAAAATGTGTTGATAAATGTCACAGTTCTTCTCCAACATTTTTGTAAATGCTATCCAGACAGACCTATGAATGAATAACAAATGTTCAGACCAAGTTCATTTTAAACTTGCCACAATAGGCAACTCCCATGCCTTTTTTCTTCACAGATGAGAATTGAGGATTTGCATTAACCCCAAACACTGCTTCAGTATCTAAGTGATAGTGAAAGGAGGGAGAGCCATGAAAACCAGAGTTGTGGAAGAACAGCCACAAAAGACAGATAAACCTAACACCACAGAGAGGTGAGCCAACTGTTCCAAGTCTCACACAAGGAGAGAAAGAAAAAGCGAGGGGGTGGAGGAGATAATTTAGCATTTGTGTAAGCTGTTTATCAAATTATTAACTGCACAGATGTTTCTGACTAGCTAGGGGCTGAACATGGGCTCTGCCAGGCAGGGGAACAAAGGTCTGACGGATTCAACGGAGATGTGCACTGAATATCAATTTAATTTACTAGCTGTTAATTCTCATGCAAATTGTGACCTCTGTTAGGGCATATCAATGGCCATACACATTGTATGTCTTCAGAAGAGCAGCAGGCAGAAACAGTGCAGAACCACTGTATGAAACTACAAATAGCAGAAATAATATTTCCAGTGCAGCTATTTATGTGGCAAGATTTAAAAAAACGCATGCATGGCACTTTTTTGTTTTTACTGATAAACACTTTAAAGTGAGTACTATACCTACTCTATCATGTTTTTATTTTGAACCATTTGGCCTGTATACAATTTTTTTCCTAACCGCAAAGAACTACACTGTGGATAATTCACTGTAGGTTGAAACAAATGCTGCTTAGAGATATGCAGATAAGGACACAGTCACAATTTCTAAACCCTGCAGTTTTTTGCGCTTATTTGTCTTCGCATAGTGACTGAAATCATACTCATCAACGAACATATAAAACACTGTTTAGGGTTAACAGACTCCAGGTTTGTCACCTTAATTGGGTCTTTACCTTTGATGTGATCTAACTTGCAGCATCTGTACATCTTGATGAGTTTTCTGCCTGGTACACAATGTAGAGGGAGAGAGAAACACAAGCATATTCATCAGTGGTTGCAAATGTTGTCTATATTGTGAACAATAATCTGCTGAAAATAATCATGAATGCACGGCATGACATCCAACAAAGGTTGATCACTGGCATCGACCTCAGCTGAGCTCAGCTGGAACGGCAATGCTGCAAGTCCCATTTTCTTCATCACCTCCAAAGTACCGCCTTTCAGCTCTCCACAGCACAAACAAAAAGCCTGGCAACAATATCAATTATACATGCAGGAGGCAAACAAGGGGATTTATTTCACAACAAATAGCCTCATAGAGAGATGCTGAATAGGGCAGATTAGCATTAGAAAAGGACAACAAAACTCCCTAGTTCAACCGCTAAAGAGCAATTTGATGGAACTGGAATTGGGGAAATTGCTTGATTAGGGTGTGCATTTTGGAGGGGCTGTCAATTTTCAGAATCCCAGCAAGGAGATGTAGTGTTGTGTGGCTTTGATAAAAAAAAAAAAAGACATGCTGCTGCAGTCAAAACATGACATTATGAGAACTGTCAGTGGTGACCTTTGATAATGCAAGACAAGATCAAGGGATGACACAGCAGCCATGTGAGCAAATGAGGCATCAATCTGTATCTGATAGAGATGGGGGGCGGGCGTATCAAGTAAAGACAAAAAAAGGCTTTTGATGGCTGGTATTTAGCCCAGTAAGGCTGCAGACTTTGTTTTGTAATTTTTTCTAAACTTTGAGCTAATCCATTCCGGAAGTATAATTTATATTTCGATTAATTATTTTATTTTGACGTTGCTCTGGGAAGCAACGTTTAAGCAATAGCATATAGAACTAAAATAAAATAAATATATAAATACAATCAATATTATAAATAAATAAATATCAAAAGAATATGTTGGAAAGTTTCGTGCGCGTCATCTTTGGTCTCGTGTACAGCCCGTTTCAAGAGCAATGTCGAACACCACGTGCTCTCTGTGTTTATCAGCAGGGACTTCTGGGAAGCGGTAGCCACGGTAACCAACGTAAACACCATCCACCCATCCAGCCTCCTCACCTCCGCGCTGCAGTAGCGCCAAAAGAGGGCGAAAATGGCGAGCGTGGCTCGCAGCGAGAACCAGTACTATGAGAAGATAACGTCGATCCAGCAGAGCATGTATAAAAGGTAAGGTTTTGTTTTGTTTTTTTTTTCGAGAGCAGGCCCGGGTACAGACCGCGGGCTCGGGTGATGATGTGCGCCGCCTCGTAGCCTCCTCCTCCCGCCGTTCACAGGGAGATAGCCGGCTAGCTACTTAGCTTAGCGGCGACCACTGAGTAGGTGGTGATGTATTTAACATCGTACCCCTTGACTCTGCCCTCGGCTGCCAGCAGTGATGTTTGTTGTGTTTGTTCCTTCTTTTGGAAGAATGGGAAGCTAACCTGACGTGGCTGTGAAGCGTCCCCATATTAGCCGAAGTTCACCCGAAGCTAATGCTCGGGGTGTTTTGTGTGTGTTCCGTCAACTCATTTGTGCACTCAGCTAACTGCGTGTAACTAATTAGTATTCAACTATACTTCACACGTTGCAGAAGTAAGACATATAGTTATTTTTGATGATCATTACAGCGCGCATGCAAGTACACGGCTCTGTGTGTGTGACAGCTCCTCTCACCTGTGTGTGTGTGTGTGTGTGTGTCTGCAGGGAGAAACGGAGGCTGGAGCTGGAGAGAGAGCTATTTTCTTATTCCAGATCTGATAAAAGAGTGTAAGTCGCACAGATGACTGTATATAAAGATTACATTTTACCACTGTGTATTCCTCACTTCCACAAGAGGCTTTAATATAGATCAAAGTCATTATTTTATATTAAATTAGCTTAGCAAATTTACTATACATGTGATGAATATATTTACTGAATATACACTTGAATAGAAAAATATTGATGTTTAGGAAAAAATGAAAAACGATTATGTAAGAATGAATTTGTATTTGTAATACTCTGAGATGTTTTTGCTCAACACAAAATACAACAATACTACTTAAGTGTGTTGCATGCACAGCGCACCTTTGGATGTAAGTAGAGCAGCCTGTTTTCACTGTAAATTGGTTCTCATAAACACAACATTCCTGGTCAAAACAGCCAGGCTGAGGTTGATACGAGAGTCGAGAATAAGATTTAAATTGAAAACATATTGTGCTTAACCTTGTCTTGTGAAAAGTCTAGCTCTTATTTTTTGACAATGCTCCCAGATAATATTTCTTTGGAATAATAGTTCTCCACTGCCTTCAGCTCACAGATAAAGTGTTCCAAACTGCGCAGTTATCTCAAGGAAATCTGTGACAGGGAAGCACGAGCGAAAATGAGAAACCTTGAGCTTCTGAGAGATGTGGAGTGCATAGAAATTAACATGAAGGAATATAGCCATGACCATGGCCCATTGCAGCAACAAAAGGTATAACACACACACAGACACACACAAAATTTCATTTATTCAATGGAATCATTTTTCTCATTTAGGAATATATTAAAATCAGTCTGAACAAACATTCCGCTCACTCACGTTGATCCAGGTTTAGATGATTGTACTTTTTTAAAAAAATGTTATAAATATGAATAAATATTGTAATACTGTGTTTTTAGAAAATCTTAAGTTGTACTGCAACTGTACTACAATGTAATAGAATTTTCAGAGCAATGCATATATGTATATGTATATATATATATATATATATATATATACATATATATATATATATATATATATATATATGTGTGTA
>JAOXYL010000113.1:16157524-16183724 GCA_028564955.1 Terapon puta | reverse complement strand
ATATATATATATATATATATATATATATATATATATATATATATATATATATATATATATATGTATATATGTGTGTAAAATAATGTGTGTGTGTGTGTGTATATATATGTATGTATGTATATTTATTTATTTTATATTTTATTTTTTTAATGAGGCACGTTCAAACACATTTGCCTTAATGCTGTGCTGTAATTTTAACACCGAGCAGAAATATCTGCTTGCAACCGCTTGATGTGACAATAGTAAACACTCAAACTGTGCAATTTATCACGACAAACAAATGAACGAGGGAGAAAACAATGAGCCAGTCAGATTATCACTTAAAACTCAACGACAGTGCTTGACAGCTTAATATCAAATTAACAAAATTGGCTAATTATGACTCGCTGAGTTAATTGCCCAATATAGAGACTCTGAAGTGCTCCAGAGGTTTAGTCATTCTCTCCCCTCAAGCAGTTGGTTTATTTCCTCTCGATGCTTTATGAGTCCTGCATGTTTGTTGTTATTTTGGTTGTCCTGTCAGTCTGTCTTTCCATTTTCTAAAGTCTCCTTGATATTTCTGGTTTAAATCTCATGTTTTTCTCATGTTCAATTCACAAATGGATCACCAGGAAAGATGCACATAGACTTGCTGAGGCTGACACACGACTAATGGTTTTAGTGTAATCTTTGTTAATCTTAGTTGGACCACATTTAAATATGAGAGAGGACAAATGAGAAATAGCGACAGCTGTCTTTTAAAAGATCCACCTCTTTAAACCACAATTGTTTTGATGAAAAGGTGAAGCATGTTAGAGCCACAGAGTTAATTGTTGCTGGGATTAAGTCAGTTAGTCTGGGGCGGTCAGATAAATGTTAAAGGGTGTCAGCAGCTACACAGAGGACACTCACTCAGAAACACCCTTTGTGACTGACTTTGATTGACTGATGCTTGACGCTGTCACTTTTTGCTTTCATACCTTCTGGTTTTACACCACATGCAGATAGTATTCAGCAGCTCTATCACAGCTTCTTGACAGACAATTGCACTGCCATGTGTCAGTTAAAAATTATTTATTGTTAGATATATAGATAAATAAGTTCACCTGCTGAGCGTACAGAATTAATAATAGGAAGAAAAAAAAATAAGAACCTATCCATCTGCTCTTATCTTTGTGTATTATTCTGTCTTTACATCTTTGACAGGCAGACTTTTTCAAAAAGATTTCCAGATTTAAGGAAGCAGGGAAGAAAAGGGAGCATACGTCTGACACGGCAAAGGTAATGTTAATATGTGCAGCATAAAATACAGGCTCCTAGTGTAATAAGAAGAGTTCTGTTTGCTTTTACTGTTTTAATGTCTGCTCCTATGTATTGTGTCACCTCTGTTGTGACTGTGTATAATTTACACATATTTTTGTAAGGTTGAAAAATGGCACCTTTTTTTTTTGTTATATTTGATCCTTCTTTTTTTGAAATGTTTACAAGGTTTATGCAGATCTCAGTTCAATCAAGCTGTGTTTTCAGGTTTAGAATAACAAAGGAAAGTAGACATTATGCCTGGTAAATCTGTAGAGGAGTCTACATTTAAACTGTGTATCTGTAATAGCACAGGTGTCTAATCCTTGCTGGTGCATCTGTACAAGCGATGTAGTTCAAGCCCATAGCTGCTTTCTCCCTTCACTTAAAGCAGTTAAAGCTCTTTTAGATGAAATGTCTAAGACATCTCATAATAACTTGGAGCATGCTGTCTAGAGCAGTCACTTGTAACTGTGTGCAAAACCCCCGTCAGCCTGTCGATATTGTAATGAGCAAAATGGTACCGTCACTCCATTATGCATACAAGCCATTGGCTGGCAGTGTGCATGTCCCTCAGGCTGCAGCATTCATTAAGGGAAGCTTACCGGGCTGAAAGCTGGAGACAGATGATAACGGGATATGATTTTCATATTTAATACATTCCTTGGAAGAGCACACGCGTGCCGCAGATTGATAGAAGAATCAATTGCTACTTTAGTGAAACACTTTCTACTTTGCCCTGCAGCTACCGATGGAATCACTCAGCCAAGAAATTAACTTTTCCTCTTTTTTTACCTACTTTGTGGATCTGCTGGGCAGGCTGCATGGTTTACAGTGAATGTTATTAAGCAGCTAACTGTTTGGTATTTAAGACGCTTATCAGAAAAGAAACAGAAGCCATGCTTTTTGTTATTATGTTTGGAGGGAGGCTTTTTTGCTACGCTCTCTCCCCCCTTGGTGACATTGCAGACATGAATCAAAACTTGTCTAAAGGATTTCTAATAAGATGAAAAGTTAAAACATTGATCCTGAGACATTCTTCTGAAAGATGTAGTGAAAAGAATTCTGACCTTGGCCCAAACAAGCTATTCTTATTCAGAAATGTAGAGTGGATAGTTAGCATACTAGAGCTGAATTTCTGTCAAATGAGACTTATTTAAGCTAAGCAATAAAATCAGAGGAGTTTTATTTATGCATAGAATTTTTTTTTTATGAGGTAATGGAAATTTCTGTTGCCCAAAATGAATATGTTTTATTGCCCCCCCCCCACAATTTTTGCAGGTTGAAGCTGTGCATAGATGTCACCTGGACAGCTCCCTCTCTCAGCCAGCTAAGGATTTTACTCAACCACCAGCAGTAATTTTTATGGGCCGCCAGACCTCCAAAGGGTCTGACGCTGAAGCTGGCACCACAAGTGTACACTCACACCAAGCATTGCATCGTTCACCCAATCGCAGCATGCACTCCCGCGAACGTCTACCAAGTGGCCTTTTGAAGGACTTCAGAGTTGGCGGAGAGGATGCCGGCAGCAACCGAGCACATTTATCAGATGACATTTCAGGCTCAAACGATTCCCCTGACGGCTGTAATTTGAGTGACAAACATGAAAGAACGGTGGCAGCGCTCCCATCTGCTCGTGCCTTAACGGGCGCAGCTGGCAATGTGCCTTTTGGAAGTGATGATGAACAAGAACCATCACCTCTGGTGACCTTGACCGGGCCTGAGAAGAATCCATCTCCCAGCAGCAATAGCCCCATGAAGGCTAAGAATTCCCCTGCAGAACACACTGACTCCAGAGAGGTGGCTCATCAGGCACCTATAATGGAAGATAGAGAGGGAGGTCTCAGCCATTTGATGCCTCAAACCACTTTTGGAAAAGAAGCTCAAGATACACCAGGTTTGCAATCCCATACCTTGTTTATTTATCAATTTATTGTCTTTGTTGTCTTTTATTTTTTCCCATTTGAAGATTTAAAATAATACTTGCATTGTGTTTACATTCAGGTAGATGTGAGGGTGTCAGCACACCAAGCTCTGATGTGCAGTTGTCAGAAAGCAGCGCTAGTGACCTGTCCCTTTCTCTGACACAATCTGAGCTGGAAGAGGACCTACCAGAGGGTGTGGCACCTGAAAGAAATGATCACAATCAGCACAGTCCTGAATTATCCCTACTCTGTGATGGGTCCAAGAACACACCACAGTTAAACTGTGAGTCTGCAGCTCCAGTGGTGACCTTGGAAAGGTAAAGTATGTTTAACTTATGTACTTTTTTGACTGGATTTTTAAAAGTGAGTCAGTAGGAAAAAAAACACCAACATTTTTATTGCATTATAGCGCAAACTCGTCTTAAAAAGTGCACAATGTAGCCAGTATTTTTTTCTCCAAGATTTAAAGCAAAGCAGGCTGAAAAAGGAGAATGTTCTGCATAGCCATGCCGAACCACAGAGGGCTGTTAATGATAGGAACGGGTGAAGACACCATGCAGTCCTTTCCACCTTCACATCAGGGGCTGACAGAGAGGATTGTGGGAGTCACGGTTCGTGCCACCGTGCTCTCTGTAGCTCAGCGGCAGCTGCGGTGGTGGCAGTGATGCATCTTATAGGGAGAGCTCAGGACCTGTCACCAACAATATTGCCATAATCCAAGATAATGCTGTAACAGAGCAATTTTCTGCTTGAGAGACCTCAGGAAGTCCCCAGTGGAGGAGGAAATTTGTGGCACCATAGAGTGTTCTGGAGGGTGGGCATGTGGACAGCACTTACAGCCACAAATCCTTAGCGTGATGATGGCCTCTGAGTTGAAGGATCATTTTGGATGGGGTTAGAGCCACAGAAAATCCCATGTGAATGTTTGCGTCTCTGCATTCTCCCCGCAGTGTGCTGTATTTTATGAGCAGGACCTTTTATGCTCTCGAAAAAGCAGAAGAAAACTTTATTTGGTGTGTAATTTTTTTCTTTTTTCACCATGTTCTCAGGGACAGTGTTTTTTGTCATTTCTGTCCTTGGGTTATGTACATTGTGCTTTTTTACTATTATATGCTTTATTTCTTTAGATGATGTACTCAACTGCACATGTGGTCACAGTAATATTATTCAAAGAAATCACATTATTTTGCTCTAACTACAGATATAAAGAACCTTCCTGAGCATTGTCTAGTGTCAAATGCTGTATTTAAAAATTTAACATGCCCTGTCTCTGTTTTCATCAAAACTATAAAGTAATATGAAGGATTTTATTTCCTCTTTGAGAGTGTAGCAATTTGTTTGTGCATGACTGTGTTTCTGTGTGGTCTACTATACTGTTTATAGCATGACCTCAAGAGGAGCTGCAGTTAGCCTGTGCCGGGGAGACGATGGTGGGGGCTGCAGCTTTCATTGTTAACACGGAGGGCTTCTGTGTATGAGGAGAAAACCAGAGGCTTTGATGTAAAGCTCCGAGAGCATCCAGTCTCTATCCTCTCCCTCTCTCTTTCTCTCTCTCCCTCTCTCTTAAGGTTAGAGTTTATATTGCTCCCTCCATTCAGCTCACAGTTAGGAAAAACAAGCCTGTGCAATTCATTAGATTATCCCATTATATTTTTCCTCCAGCATGGCTGGGGTGAGTGAGGGTATACAGCTGAAATATCCTCCAGGTTTTTTTTTCGAGACTCATCATAATGGCCTCACTGTGTCTTCCTCTCAAATATGTTGTCCCTGAACTGCACGACGTCTCTACACAATTGGTCACAAGCATGTTGTGCAATTAAAGTTGAGTTAAAATCGAATACAATTTTAGGGGTAGAATTTAAGACGTATAGGCGTAAGAAAATAGATATATTTTACTATGCCATTAAGACACCATGCTTTTACAAACACTCCCAAACAGCTATGTCGTTTCGCCTTTTATAGGCTCCACTCGTGGGATAGTTGTTTCACATTGTCACACGTTGCTTTGTGTTGAAATAACTGTTTGCTCACGGTGTGTTGCTCACAAATTTGCAAGTTGTTTTTACTTGTGGTATATTTTTCCATTCCTTTGTGGGATACTTTTGTTGTCTGTGCCAGTGCGATGAAATCCTTCTGACACCAATCACTCAGCGGTGAGGCCATTCCGTGTGGTAAATCGCCCCGGAGTCAGTACTGTACTCTGTGGAGCAATATCGCTGCGAAGAGGCTGACCTCTTCCTCCTAGCTAACAATACGCTCCTGATGATGTCGACATGCCGACAACAGCAGCATCTAAAGTGAGGTTGGAGACCTTGACATGAAAGCTGGCAACAATACAATGAGAGAGAGAGAGGTTTGCAGAAAAACACAACTAATTCCCTCTCTAAAGGTCTCTTTTTGAAGAGCATTGACAAATAAAGTGGAAAGAGAAAGATGACTATTTCAAGGCCCACGCTGGCGATAAGGGAGAGAGAGAGAGAGAGACAGAGAGAGAGCGAGAGAGAGAAAAAAGATACAGCTTTTGCCTATGCTACTTCAGCCTTACTGAAGAGGACTTAGCACTGACGCATTGCACACTACAGAATGTCATGGATATAATTCAAGCTGCCAGCTTAATCAGGATGTTACCAGGAAACAACCTGCAAAAAAGAGGGAGCAATTGTTTGCTGACCCCTAACCCAGGAGCCCATTACAGATTGTCATAAATTCTTTTTGGCCCCTTTTATGTAGGGGGGCTCAGGATCTCTCGGCTTGGGGTTTCTGGGAGAATTCAATGAGGGCCACCCAGAGCTTAATGCCCAAGAAAGAGATGGATTCCCAATATCCACATGCATTAGGCATCCATTTCTCATTTTGCAGCCCCACACAGGACCAGATTAAAGTGTAAATCTCTCACCAAAAGAAATCATCTTGAGCCCCCTTTTTTTAAAGAGTCTTTTTCCTTTTCACTTTTTAATGTGAGACCATGGTGGTAATGTTACAGAGCTAGTAATATTTTGACTTGTTTATTTTCATAATCATTACATAGGATGGTTATTTTACCATTAAATTATATATATATATATATATATATATATATATATATGTATATATATATTTATCAATGTTAAAGTTCAGTGCTATATCTACACCTCCCAGTTCTGAATGCCAGCCTCCACAAGCCTTCCCATACAATCAGTCATTACATGTGGCATGGAGACACTTTGAATTGTTGAAGTCCTGTATTGTGGTGGTGGCATTGTAAAGATCAGATTCCTCCAGCAGTCCTTGAGCATCACAAGGAAATTGCATGGAAGGATGTATGACAGATTTTTGGATCAAATGGCATCCTCTCCTTTTTACAAATGGCAGGCCTATCGATCACATGGCCTCCTCCATTTTTTTTCCTTTCACCACATTAATCGGTAATGTGTTTTTAGTCTCTCCCAGGAAGGACTCTTTAATCTGCTAGACAACATCGAAGGACGCCTCCATGGTGAACAGACCAGAGTGTATGGGGATTCTTTGATTGATGAAAGACGACTCAATAGAATAATCAGGTATGCCCTTCCTGTCTTCCTTCAAACTTTACAATCTTATCTCTCCCTGTCTGAACTAAATGCTGTGTATATTTATATAATGGCTGTGGAGCAGATGAGGAAAACATATTATCCTTCTGCCAAGGGCTCTCACTTTAGATGAAGTGTCATCACTGACATGCGCACGTCTTTATTTCTGAGGGGTTTTCAAACACATGGGATTTTTATAGTAACCACCTTGTTGAATTGTTATTGGGAGTCAGGGAGATAGAGGATAGAGAATGTGTTTCATTAGGCTGGTTTTATTTTTCATAAGCCTTTTATATTTCATAGCATGATTAATTTACCATAATTGGAGTTCTTGTTGTAAAGTACGGATAAATGTCTGGCAAAGGGAAGCATTCTCACTCTCTTAGCTGAGTGTAGGCTTATTCCCATCATCACTTACAGCAACAGTGTCCATAAAGGCAGTATCCATCTTGTGCTACCCGTAGTACAATGTTTAGTCTTGCTGTGATATTATGCAGGCATGTATGTATGCATTGATATGTGTGATTACACTATACTGTGTCTGCGTATTTAGGTGTGTGAAGTGTTAGCAGCTGTTGGATGTACTCCAGGAGCTCCTGACCCTGCGGTCTGAGATCAGGGCTCCATGGCAATAGCTGACTGCTCTCTATATATTGGACAGCCTTTGTAACGGTGGAGCGGGCTTGAATGACGAGGACCTTGAAGCATGTGGAGCAGTCATCCTTCATGGGCTTCAGAGGTTGTCATGGAGCACAGCAAAGGGCTGCCTGCTACCACAGGATCTAGTGAGTGCTCACCAGTCCAGCACTGAGCCTAATGAAATAAGGTAAGGCTCCTGGTTTCTCTGAGAGTCCAGCACCAAAGGCCGATGCTGGTGTTTTTTTAAAATTTTTTTATTCTGTAGTTGTGTGTATTTCTGCATTTTTCAGCTTAATGAAATGTGGGGTTGTAAAGAGATGTACAACTACATAATCAGGTTTTATTATTTGATTGAAGTTGGACTAGCCATTTACATCTCTTACGCCCTAATATTGTTACTGTGCTATATTGTTTTATATATTGTTCAAGAAAGAAAATTAAAAAGTGTATATATATACACACAGACACACATTATATTAGTTATTTAGTAAAATATAAAGTGCTTTTTATGATATGTTCTTTCATAGTACAAATGGTAATGCCCTGAAAGCTACAGAGTTCAAGAAACCTTTATTTTCCTTTCATACACACAGTGAACAGACAGTTCATACAACAGTAAAGATGAATTCCACTTTTCAGACAAAGAGTAGATAGCAGCCTGTGCATTTTCTTTGAATTTTTTTTTTCTGACCAGACAGCGAGGAAGGGGGACACACACTTAAACGGTCATCGAGATATTGCACACTACCATTCGATACAGTCTCCCTTGTCCACAAATAAAGGTCATCTTTGGTGTCACCTCGTGCGGTTACACTGCACGGGTGAATGTCATGAGTAAATTAAAATGCCCTATCTGTGACTTCCAGTCCTTTGGATAATGAGTAGTTATACTCTGAGCCAAATCCATGCTCTGCTTCACTACTCTATTGATTTCACTGAGACCTTCCCTGCTATGTACTCAATCTGAAGACACACATCTAGCAGTGTCCCCCTCTTTCCTGTGGAGATGCCTGTTTGCTCTTTGACCTTTTTATCCTGTTTTCAGCCAGGGGCTACAGTGCTGCTTCTGTCTATTGACTGTTAACTGGAATCCCTTGATGATTTATTCCGTCTAATGTTTTGAGATGGACTAGCAAGCAACCTTTTTAGAGTGTTTCATTAAAAAAATAAAGTGACAAATTTGTATTATTTGAAATTCTTGATATAATAGTCAAACTTATAAGATACCTCAATTTTCTTGCTAGTCAGAGAGTCTTTCACACGTAACTTACAGATGATCTACTGTGTAGTCAATAAGAAAGCTTCCCTTTCTCTCCCACCAATCCCACCCCCATCCTCACCACAGCGCCAGCCTCCCTCCCGATGCCGCTCGGCTGTGGGATCGCTGGTTCAAGCACGCCCTCCTGCTCAAGGAGCGCCGTGTCCTCAGCACCGAGAGATTGGTCCAGCTGTTCACGCCGCTGCTGCTGGAGCGCCATGCCACCTACAGCCACCAGGTAGCGTCGGAGGCACACACACTGCCACTGCACACACAAATAGGAGGTCACACACTTACTTTCACCGGCACCCGGCTCCAAAAGCAAGGATCCGTTAACGCAAACATATAACGGTGGGAGTAAAATGGCTTCTTTCTTTTCCTTCTCTCCAAAAAGGCCAGTGTTTTTGTTTCTTTGCGTGTTTTTTAGAAGAGAGCTGTTGGTACTGAGTGCCCTCTTTGTGTCCGCTGTTTGAAACTAAGCCCTGCTGCTTACTCATCAGATTGCTCCACACATTGACCTAGACAGAAGGGAAACCCTGACCCATGCGCTCATTGCAAATTACAGCCTCTGCTTGGCTTCTTTCATCTCATGTGGTGTATTCATCTGAGAAACACTTGCTTTTAATTCGGTATCAGGCAAAAGTGTAGCCATCAGCTGGGTCCATTTGAGTGCGGGAGGCATTTGTACCGTCTCCACAACAGACAGGATTATTTTAAATTTCCCACTCATTGACCTCATGCAAATCATGCTCAATTAAACAAAGAAAGAAATTATAATTCATGTTCACACTTAGATCCCAAAGATAATGTCAAGAGGCATATCCCTCTTTTTCACAGAATGAAAATGGATCTACAGGAATGGTCATATATACATGCAGGTTTTTGTGTTATTAATTTCTGCGGACTCATCTTGTAGGGGTTCTTGTGGCTTGAAGATCTTGCTTCAGTGTCTCTGACGCAATGAGAGAGGCAAAGAGGGAGATTGTAGAGCCTCTTGAAAATATGAACTGACAAAAGGAAGAGAGGCACTGCCATCTACATCATTGTGTCCAAGTGCATCAAGAAAAGAATGAGTGAAAATCTTTCTCTCCCTTTATCTCTCTCACTCCATCTACTCCATCTAGTTCTCTCTCGCTCGTCTATTTCTCCTTCTCTCCTTTTATTTCTCTCTCTCTGTCCCTCTCTCTCCCTCTCTCTCCTCTCTGTCCTCTCATACAACAGCTTACTCTCCACACACAAGAGCAAACAGAAATTTCCATTCACGTAATGCCACACAGCCTGGCTACCCCGACAAATGGGAGCATGCAGCTCGCATGCACACACTCAAAGAGGCCCTTTGAATATTCAAGTGCTAACAGTTGCATTCATTGATATTTAAAATGCAGTGGGTCTGCGAGAGCCCTCAACCCACGGTACATTTGACTAAATCTAAAAAAAGAACAAAGACGGATATCGGGGACAAGGATCAAGACAGTTTTTATTGTGCAGCAGCATCAAATACCGAGTGGCAAGCTCAGATTGTCATGTATTTGCTTCTTTTCCCCTCTCAGAAAATGAAAGCATGTACATTGTCGATTTTCACTGCGACCCACTGATAACAACTTACAACGTACTTAAAGTTTGTCACTGTCAAAATCCTCCTGATCATCCCCTCCATATTAGTGCTCATTAAAAGTAGCAAATGGCCATCTGAGGCTGAGAGGCAGTCTTTGATCACAAAAGCGAGATGATGATGGCAGGATTTGATATGGGGGAGGGAAAAAGGAGAGAAAGGAAATCGGTGTGTGGCATCTCCCTGCTCCTCATCTCCCGGAACAGCTCCTCTTAATTGTGTATCCTCATCTCCCCAGAGATAAAACTGAGCTGGAGAGGGAGGAAGAGAGCAGTTTGTCTCAATTCTCTCAGCCAAGAGGGGAGATATCTGGAACGTGTTGCACATTAACGCCAGGGTGATTGCATTCTTTAGGCGCTTCTCTAATCTCATGGATGAGAAGAGAGGGAGAGGAGGGTAAAAAAAAAAAGTGTGATTGAGAGAGAGAGCGGGAGCGAAAGTGTGCGAAATAATCTTTTTTTAGTTAAACGAGTGAGAGAATTTGAAGTTATTTTCTCTTGGCGTCTGAACGCGCACTACAGCTGCACCTCTGTGCGAGCAGCCATGGCCAAAGTAAATGACTTGCCTAATCGGCGAGAGTTCAATTTGACACTTCCTTCACAAAATGGGAACAATTAAGAGTGTGGTTTTAATTTGTGCTGCTCGCAGGCCAAAGTGCTGCTGAGGACACTTGTGTCCCGGTCCAGTGAGGAGTGCCCCTCAGCAGAGGACGAGAGTGACTTGTCTTCTTCGTGTGGTCCTCCTTCTCTCCTGGCTGAAGGTGATGTGAAGCCTGCCAGACCGGCGCAGAGGCAACAGATCGGAGGTTACTGAAGATTTGTAATATGATTTAAAATGAACACAGAAAATTCTGATTAGACTGCCGTACTTGAATACTGGATATTTGGATATTAGCTTTAGAGTAACAATCCAAAACTCCCCTCAGCAAGTGTTTCAGTTTTGTTGTTGATGGCAGTAGATTCCCAAACGTCCAAAACATCCAACACTAAGAAACGTCTGTCTTCGCACAGTAACATGTAAGAAGACCATTAATAGGAACAAATGTAGACTACTGCTTTTTTTTTTTTTGTAAACCACCTCTGCAGAGAACTAAAACTTCCCTTTTATGAAAGAAATCAATTTCACCACAGAGCCTTTTTTATAAATCCCTCACAGCCCAGTTTTCATACAGCCTTCTATTCAGAGCTAAAGAAAGACCCCCCATTCCCATTTCCATCCCTAAACTCCCTTCCTCCCTGCCACTGCTTCTCACTATGCGCTTCCCTTTCTTACAGAACTACAAAGTACTGAAGAGGACAGCCAGGACGAAAGCCCTGTGGAAAGTGTTCCTATTAGAGGTAAAAAGGCATCGCCGGTGCCCCAGCATTCACACTGTCCTTATGTTGTGGTTTGTTTTCTTCCCACTGCAGTGAATAATGGGCTCTTTTACGCCTTGGCTGAGGCAGGATGATCAAGGTGAATCCGGGGTCAAAGTCCCACCTGAAGAGCTGTGCTAGTTCTCTCTAATTATCTCCCAGAAAACACTAGCTGTGTTTTCAGCCTGGTCTGAGGCATTCTGGCAAAATTGATAATTCGTTGGCCCGGTATAATGCGGCTGCTTTAATTGTCAGGACGCCAGGGTGGGAAGCGCAAGAGATCTGTCATCGGTTCTCATTATCCTCTAAACAATGCTCTGGTAAGGCTGGACTTGAAAAATACTAGATGTGAAGGCATCCTGGAAGCAGTTGGTGTGCCCATCCCTAAGCTGCACCTCTGAAATGTAAAGCAATCCTACATTACCCTCGGCTATCAGATTTCCTACGTGCTGTTTCATGTGTCTGCATCCCTAAGGTGCACAGCCAGCAAAATGAGTCCAGTTTCCAATCGCTACACTTAATCAAAAGAGTCCTAACAAGTACAAAAAAAAACACATGACTAAAGATTTTTCTGGGAAAGGGTTTTGCTGTGGTGTGCAACATCAATGTCACAATCAAATACCCTGACCTTGGGACTGATAGTAATTGCCAAGATATGTGCATCTGTATACTGTATATAGTGGGGGGGGTTAGACTACATTTAAAAGCAAAGCCTGTATAAAGTGCAGTGGGTGAAACAACACTGGAGAACGCCACACACTGTAAACATAATTTGGTGTTATGAAAATGACTAAATGGAGTATTTTTATAATGAAACCAAATAGATAATGTCAGGACTTGGTCAAATGCTGTGTTCTTCTGGTACGTGTATTTTAACAACATCAAATAACAGCCTATTTATTATGCACTTCTGCTGTGTTGATCTTTGCTAGTGCAGTCTCCGTGCTCCTTTCAAATATGATACCTACTTTAGTGTGCCGGAAAGTAATTATGAGTGTTCTTAAAACAGAGAATCAATCATTGCCTTCCTGGTAGGGGATGCAGAGATAATGTGCGATGCTGATTGCTGTCTCATGGAAACTGTTGCTACATACTGTAGGCTAGAATCAACAGCTCAGCTGATTGAGCACTGTGTTTTCAGACACTCTGTTCAGCAGTGAGACCAAAAGACCCAGCTACTGAAGCGTGTTGTCTCATCAAACACAGAAACCTCTGAAAGTTGGAAACCTAGGTTTTAAGCAAATATTTGACAGTGACTTTGTGTGTGTGTGTGTGTGTGTGTGTGTGTGTGTGTGTGTGTGTGTCCCTGAAACAGAGTCTAAAGCATATCAGTTACTTAAACAATCAGCCATGCAGGAAAGGCTGCAGAGTTCTGAAGAGGAGGTGGAGGAGGAGGACGATGGCCTCTCAGGTAAGAGATGTGATCCACTCCACCAGGCAAGTAGCGAGTAACTGGGGCCTAACCGTTGGTCAACACTGGCCACATGTTCTCACGCTGTAGAAAGGCCATATTTGTTTTGTTCATAGAGACGTGTGACACGTGAAAGGAAAGACCTAAAAGCTTAGCCTAAATTTAGGGGATCTAATTGTCCTGACTGATGACCTTCCATGTGATGAAATATTTATATCCTACTTGGGGTGGTACAGAGAGCATGAGGGATCACTGAATAGTCTGATGGGTATGAAAATGACTCAGTATCACTGGATCTCAACCTAGCTGAACACCTATGGGAGATTTTGGAATGACTGTTGGACAACTCTCTCCACCATCATTGTCTAAACACAGATTGAGGGAATATTATTTGGAAGAATGTTGGTCATCCCTCCAATGGAGTTCAGAGTCTTGGAGAATCAATGTGAACACCTTATTAAGACACTTAATGTTGTTTTTTTCTTTAATTTCCCACCCGTCTGTGCAGTAGATGCAGGCTAAGTAACAGTCAAAGTTTAGCGATATGGTCCTGCTTGACATGTGAAAGAAAATATGTTTAAACAAATGTAAATATTAGTCATCTTCTTGTACGACCAATATGTGCAGACCCCAGCACCACGTTTGAGACATTCAGTCTTTACTTTCTCCTAAGCCGTACTGTAAGTTTCTGTATTAATATGCATTGTAAATTAGCTTGTGATGAGATGTCCAAATCAAATGGTTTTATCGGGCCCTGTTTGCTCTTTTAAGGAATAAATCATGGCCATGAAGAGGACCTGGGGAGGGCCAAATGCTCCTCACATCAAGACCCTTACCCTCGGTAAGAACATTGTTATTATTCAACGGGCCACAGGAAATGGGCCACCAGACACCAAAGTGGTTGATGTACATTTGCATGGCCGCTCTCATAATTCCCAGTTCATTTCCATAAGATCAAGGGGGCGCCACCCATTAACTCGCTTACAAAGACAAAAGGCCCCTAAAGCCCCTCTCACTGACTGTTTGCCGGGTCCAGCCAGGTTTTAGAAATCAAAAGCAAAACAGCGACCAAAAAAAATAAATTGGAGTCATAATCTCAATGTCTTCAGGCTTGTTGTCAGAATGCAAACAGATCATGTCAAGAAGAGAATCAGGGACAACTGTTTTGGAAGAAGGGGATTCAAGTGTTGACAAGGACAAATGTCCTTTCATTTTTCACCCTTGAAATGTATTTAGGCTGCTCAAATCAGAGCTCTAAGTGGGTTGGAAAAGAAGATCTAATGATAAATAGCTTGGTGGAAGCTAACGCTATCACGGTTACATTTGAATATCAACACGACTTCATCAAATCTGCAATTGCATGTCGGGTCCTCAGAGCACCTCTTCAGTGCGAACCCATTTGGGCTGTAGTAATGGCTGGGTAAACGTTATGAGGAATAATCTTCTCTGATTTCATGTGATTACCGGGCACCACGCTGACACAAGGGCTGAAGTCTGTATCTCCCTGGCCTGGCAAGCAGGCGCTCCCAGTCTGCCTATTAGCCCAGGGAAGGGCCTAATGGGCTGGCTCTATTGTGGTCCTCATCGCTGCTGATGTCTGCCACTGCCAGCCCCAGTGACCACACTCTTTAATAAACATGAGCCAATTTCGGGCCCAGACCCTCTCAGATGGTGCCTGTCTCCCTGTCATTAATGTGCATGGGAAGCCCGCGGTATATGTGATTAAACAAAATTTGTAGAACAAAAAATTAGACCGAAAGTGAGAGTGCCGCAAGCAGTGATAAGACACAAGTTGTGTACATAAGTAGAATTGGACAAACGGGCAGTTACGTATGCCTGACACTCGGCTCTCACTAGGTTCAGGAAGGAAGCAACACCGGGAGCCAAGTAGTCACTATGACCATCATCTTTTCTTTGGTCATACTATGATTTTCCCCCTGTCTTTTCTTCGCTTCTCCGGACGCTTAGATTTAAGCATTCCACTTACCACAGTCACTTCTTGCGCTTTATTGCTTCCACAAGTGGTCTAGAAGCCCTGCACTTAAGCAGAAGCATAACACTGCGGCATGCTCTTGCCCTGCTTCTCTCCTTTCTCTCCGTGTCTCACTCTTTCTCACTCTCTTGCCCTTTCTCCATCTCTTTGCCCCTCTTCCTCTCTGTCTTCCTGTACACCCCCTCCATTTTTCTCCATCCTACTTGTTAATTATTTGCTTTATTTTGTCAGCGAGCTGATGAGTGACATCAAAAGGAGGATGGAGCTGGACTCAAAATACAAAAATGGCTTCCTCTCTGTTGTCTTAGACAATAATTATGATTTGCCAGTTAAGCCTAGACTACAGCAGAGGGATTGTAGTTTAAAGCAGAGGCTTTGGTGCAAAAAATGCATTTATAGCCCTTTGTGAGGCTCCTCATTATGTGTGGGCCCGATTCATTAAGTAATTGGTTTGCAGTTGTTTACATGAGTATTAAGGCCTTCTATTCAGGGCCTTTGAGAGATACATTGTGCAAATGTTGCATGTTATGAATGCAGAATGAGAGGCGGGGGGCCAGTCCTATTGGCCAAACACTGCACTCGGCTGAAAAGCGAGAGAAAAGCACTGGGTGCTGCTTTGCATAGCAATGACTAGGGCCTTAATAAGCTTTACAGATTAAATACATGCAGTCTATACAAGATGCAAAGAGATACTCTTAACACATTTATATGTGCTCATTTCACTATTATGGCATTTGAGAGAATTGAGTTCTTTCATATTCCTTTTTTCCCTCCCTCCCTCTTCCTTGCTCTCTCCCACACAGTGTTTTTCATACTTTTATAGAATGTGCTGTTTATTGTATTATAACTCGTGGGGAAGCGACTGATTTGTCCATTAGAAATCTTTTGCTGTCTTTGTGAGTGGCAAAGTAAAATCACTTTGTGGTTGAGTGGGGATGAAAGGAATAATGCACGAAGGAGTGAGTCTTAATAAGCAGCTGCACTCCATGTAAAGACCACTTGTTCCCCTTTGTATGCGAGTGCATGCCACTGCTTCCTCTCGTGCAAAGAATCATTGTGCTCCTTTCTACTGTAGGCATTTCAGATGCCACTCCTTTCTTATTTTTATTTTTGAGCTTTTTAATACCTTTTTATTCCTCCCCTTCCCCCGTTTTTGATCCTAAAAAATGCTTGAACACATGCACACACTCACACACACACACACACACACACACACACACACACACACACAAAACAAAATCCTCCAACCATCAGCCGGTGTGATGATTGTTGTGCCTAGTGCCTGCTTGACAAAAACCTTGACTCAACAATTAGTGGTTTACAGCTTTGCCTTGGACAACAGGATGTGCTCAAGCATTCGACCTCAAATCACTCAGAGTGTCAAAATCAGAAGCCCTCTCTCTCTCTCTCTCTCTCTCTCTCTCTCTCTCTCTCTCTCTCATGGCGAGGCGATGTGTGCGGATCTCTGACAGCTCACATGGAGGAGGGATGGAGGGGTGAGAGGGACATGAGCTGAGAAAAAGGCCTGGGAGGGAGGGGAGTTTGACGGGGAGAGCAAGAAATAGAGGATAGAGGGAGACAGAGAGACAGTAACGGACAAAGAGGCAGTGAAAAACGGAGAGTTCACGTTCAAAAAACAGTGAGTGACTGAAAACGCATGGAAACATTTAAACAGATAATATGTTAATGAGAAGTGTAAAACCTGAGGCATTAGGTGTATAATCAAGCATGTTGCACAACACTGAATCTTAACTTGTTTTGTAAAATGTATCCTCTCAACAAAAGCCCCCAAAAATCTGGCACTCGTTCCTTTTTTGTCTTTTATTTAAATTAACAATACATTAGTTTATCTCCTTTTCCAGATTGCCCCCAGGCCAAAGAGTGCAAACTAAACAGTGACTATGGAGAAATGTAGCATTTAGAGGCTCCAACCAGAGGAGGTCACTGTCCTACATTGGCTGCCTCGAACCAGTAAAGAATAGCTGATTATAAATCATTAAGTTGGCTTTCAAACACTGTCTTTGCTATTAGTTTGTTCATTTTAATGTTGCCCATTTAACTTAGCTTTTTGATAGCAGATTCTTTTGTTATCTATAGATGAATGCATTATCTATACAGCAAAACCATTGCCTCATATAAATCTGTTGTGATAGCTGTTTGTAGGCTTAGAGGAGTAAAAAAAGGCAAAAGACGGACAAAATATTCAGCTTTGAAATCTGAGGTAATTTATTATGGTGTCTTTTCTGAGGGTGTTTTATTAGATTACCTCACATCATAGTACTTGATTCCACTTTTTTTTTTATTGTAGAAATTGACGTGTTTGTGTTGGACAAGCAACCAAACGTGTCCTAACAGGTTACGATGCACAAAAGAAAAAAAAGAAAAAGCAGCACCAGATGAATGATCTGTCCTTCAGCCATCCCCTGCACTGGCCGTCTTAACTAGACTGGCACCAGTCAGGAGGAGAGCGCACTGTGTTGAAATCATTGGCCCAATACCTCTTCCTCTGAGCTGCAGTACTTACTCATTGCCAGCAGAGAGCACTCACATGTTAAAGAGTGCCCACTCACAGTGCACTCACAGTTGCCTCTCACTGTTTGCCCCCACTGAGGGCTATATCCTGCTACCATTCAGGCCCGTTAGAGTACATCTAAACGGAGCCTAAACAATGTTCCTGCGGGGTCATAGCTGGGATGGGAGTAGGAGTTGATGGGAATGATGAGGTGATGGGTCTCCCTTTACCTTTAGACAAGCACCGCTGCACAAAAGTGCTATTGTGCTATTAGCATTTGTGTGTGGGTGGCAGGAGCTTAAAAAAAGCCTGGGTAAATAAAAGCAGTTTTCAAGCTATCGGTGTGTGCAAGGCAGTATTAAATGCTTGGTAAGCATTATTTCCTCTGACAGTCCCCACATCCCTTAATGTGACTGTAGGATTATACATCAAATCTGTGTTCAGTGACTCTAAGAGGCATATCCCAGTCTTATTCTGTAATTACTTTAAACTGCAGTTTGGAAGAAATATAGATGTTTTAACCCACGTGCAACAGAATATTTTAGTCAATATGAAACTAGAACATTGGACACATTCTTATAAAATGGACGAGTAAACCTGGTTCATTTTTAATGTTTTTTTAGGTCTTTTTTGACACAATTTGAAAACACCATTTGTCAGAAAATTGCAGTAGTCGCTTTTGTTTCATTGTTCCACAGTAAGGATGCGGTAAAGCAGAATCAGGATGCTGCTCTCAGGTGCAAAACAAAGCAAAATATAACAAAGATCCAAAATAAAGAGCGCTACACTGGATTTAAAAATGGAGAGAATAGTCCTGAACTTGCATCAGCGTGTCCTGGGTTTCAGTAAGCTGAGTAGTTATTGTGTTACTCTTAAAGAAACACAATCACATTTTCACTTTTTCTGCATTCCTGACCAATGGTGCCAATTTCACCATTTTATGAATACAGTGTGTCTGAGATATGTGGTAAAATGTCTTCGTCTACTTATTATTATTTGCATATTTTAACATTATCTGACAGTGATTTCAATTTATGTAAATTTGGGAGCTATAACTCAGCTCATAGAAAACCACCATAGTGTAAATTGACAAAACAAGACTGAGCTTTGATTAAAGAAATATACCAGCAACGCTAAACATTTTCAGCCATGCCCCAGTTGTGTAATGCATGTAACACTCATATTACAATTTTAAAGGTCGTCATCGCCTCGGCTATGCAGAGCAGACACGAAAACTGTTAAAACACGAGATAAACAACAATATGAAACGATTGCAAAGGCCAGAGGAAGAGAATGAGCGAGGTATTGGAAAAAAGAGGACATTACAATAGCTGTAATTTGCATCATTTTACACATTACATTCACCCCTGTCTACCAGAGCCTGTAAAACAGTGGCCAGCCCAGTCTTACATATTCAGATCATTGCCTCAATTAAGGGAAACTCAGCAGAAGATGAACTGGCATAAATGTTTATGGAAACGGAATATTAGATTGGCGGGGTCAGATCCAGACTCAGCTCTCTATGGTAATAGCCCTGTCTTGAAATCAGTCCTGTCCCTCACTGAAGTGGAACAGCTGATAGACCATTCCCATCCCGGGGGGAAGTTCAAGAAAAGAAAAGCCTAATTTACTCTCAGTGACAGCTATTATTGTGGCAAAGGAGAGGAAGTAATCGTATAGATTATTGCTGTATTTTTGCTGCTGCATGGTCTGGTCGAGATCTGTTGCCTAACAGTTGTAAATGGATGCACTAGTCCTCGTGGTTTAGTTGTGCTTCAGCGTCTGCACTTTATCTCTTATGCAGTTAAAAAAGCTGGGATGGGAATAGCGGGTGGATTTCCTTTTTTTCTGTAGAGACATATATGTTCCTCACCTTAGTATACACCCTTAGCCTGTCCCAAAACCGGTCAGCATATACTGAGATGCTCTGTGCTTGTGATATAACTTTAACAGAAAAGATCTTGTGGTCACCTCTGAACATGTAAAAGATTTTCAATTTCATGCTCCACCTCCAAAAACCTTTACATCAATGTAATTATAAAAACAACTACATGATTTTTTTTTCTTCATTTTTTTTCAAATAATTTTGCATATGGTCAACTGTCAGACTGTTAGTAGGCAATGGTACTAATACAAGTAAAAAAATAAAAGCTCACATTTACTGTTCCTAAACATAACAGAGTCTAGGGAGACACTGCAAAGCCATCATTTTGAATTTGAAATAGGTTGCACAGAAAAATATGTCCTATCTGCACTTCTCTACATTCACCAAACTGTTCGTATTTCACAACATTTCATTATACATATACTGAAATATACATATTTTGATAAAAGAAATCCCATATTTTAACAAAACACCTTCATATGCTGTGCACCTTCAGTTTGCAAGCTGATTATCTGTCATTGTTTTTTTTGTTTTTTTTCGAATTGCTTTACTTACTCAGCCTCTGCTTTGATTTGGTAACATTTTAAGTGCACAAGGTCCAATATACTGTCTGAACATCTGCAAGAATCATCCAAATGTCCTGTAGGAAGTCCTATCGCCATATGAATATATAAAGGTTATATTCTAGCGATTATACTGACTGCATGGTATATCGCTTTTAGCACAAATCTATTCACAGTTAGGGATGGGAGTTGCATCCTTTCTTCGCTCATTCTGCCTTGAGTGGTGCACAGCAGAGATATATAGTTTAGAATATAGCAATTGGACCGCAGCCAGAGTAATTTGGTCCTTACACTCGACGTACAGTCACATGTGCCAAGACTTAGCTGAGGAAGCGATGAGGAGATGAGGGTGATTGAGAGGATGACAATCAGAGAGGTCACGGGTTTGAATTGATGCAGATGGAGGAAGACGCCACACAATTGTTTTTGCTGGAGCTCATCTGCCCAAAACTCTGTATCTTTTTTTTTTTTCCCGTCTCCAAGAAAAGCGCCAGCGTGGCTCCGACGTACGAGGCCCAAACAAATAAGCCATATGGATATGTATGCTAACCTGGGAGATGATGAGGCTATATTGTGGGGTCCTGAATAGGCTCTGTGATGATGTAAATTAAAGAGGAAGCCTTTAAAAGTGGAACAGGGGGGCCTTATTGCATATGCATTGAGGTAGATCAAAGCCTTTTCGGAGGTCAGACATTTACATAGCGATATCACCAGAACTATGGGAACCTGGCAACCCTGTCTTTGGACTATTTTTGAATAAAGAGGGCCTTGTGGAAGTCCTTTGGCACAATTAGAACAGGAGTCAAGGAAGTTCCCTTCTGCTGCACTGTCTGCCTGCCTTTTTCCTTTTTAGCTATTTTTGGTGTGAAATTGCATCTCTTTTTTCAAAGGAAGCCTAAGGTAATAACTTTACAAGGCTAATAACTGTCTTTGTGTTTCCAGGAAAGAGAAGACTAACTCAAAGGCTCATTCTGCTCTACAGTCAAAAGGTGAGTATAGACAAAGTCATTTCAATTGCGTGTAAAGATACAGTGTCAAAAAAGGTTAATTACACTGAACAGATCACCATAAAGAGGTTTATGCATTAACATGTATGAAATTATTGTACTTTTTGAGCTTCACAAGTACACCAACTGTTTGATTAAATTTCTCCGTAAATGCAGATACACCTTTTGAATATGTGTAAATGAAAAAATGTCCTTGAAGCCAAGTCCTGGTTACTGAAAGCTACTATACTACCTAATTCTCTAATAAATAACCAAAATGGTCTTATTTTAGTTTAGTTTAGAACTGGCAGTATTCTTACATCAATGATCAAACAAAGGCTTTATTAAATGCTCTAAAAATACACTGAAAGAACATTGTTGATTCTAATGGGCAGTAGCCAGATAAATGCCTTTTTATACATTTATAATGACATTATTTAAAGTCCATATATTGTCTAGTTGCCTCGTTCCAGCCGAGGCAGATTGCAGTTGACCACTGGTGTTCTTCTGAAGTCGCACCGTTTCTTTCACTGTCCTGTAGACAAATAGACACAGACATCACATCAGTTTATCTAGACCCAAGCTGCTGAATACAGAAACAAGATCTGGCCTGAGTGGTTGAATCCCAATTTGTGTACCTCAGGTTGCTACACACATATCTGTATTTAGGGTTTTATAGCTGTGATCAGCTCACCTGAGGTGCATTTTATTGCCATGAGTGAACAAGATGGAAATTTAATACATATTACACTGTAGGAAAGGTAGAATGTTAAGATTTTCATTGTGAAATCAAATTCAAGGTAAGCGGTGACTTCAGTGCATTCAAATGGTGGAATGCGTAGAAATACAGCGTAGAATTGACTGGATAAAGAAATTATGTAGAGGACGTAAGGAGGTTACACTTAATTTGAAGAATAAACATCTTGCTTGAATAATGCAATCTTTTTCTCTGCACCTTTTTTTCATACAGCTTTCTGGGGGGAATCGGATGACAGCAACTCAGAGATTGAAGCAGCCTTGCGTCCTCAACCTTTCAATGCAAACAATGATGACACCGATGACTTCTGTGACTGATATTTCCCTGCAGATATTTTTTAAATGCACTGCATTATATCACTGTAAAATCTGAGGCAGTTTGGCTCACAGTAATTCACCCCATGACCATTCTTTTAGTGGCCTGCATTGTAAATCATATGCACACTGTATCGTAAAAACAAATAATAAAGTTGACAGCTCTCACGCTGGGTAAAGTATGTGAAGAGTTGTCCAACACTCTGATGTTAACCCTGCTTCAGTCTCTTTATCTGAACAACTCTCCCAGCTCATAATAACAGCTCGAAATAGATTAAACTGATCTTTTAAAGCGATTTGTTTGCACTAGGCTGAAAATCATGCATTTTGAATGCCGCAAGCATCTCCGAGTGCTCTACCTCCAGCATGCTCGAGTGTAATGATGTGAGTCACCTGTGAAATGACAAAGCACAATGGCCACTCTGCACGCTGCTGCGCGACCTGTGAACCTGCTGAAGAGGCCCATCTCCCAGGGCACAAAGTGTTGTAGCGCTAACAAACTCAGAATATTTAGAACCTCTGACAAACACTCTACACATATTTTCACAGCTGCTTCTTTAATATTTGTGCTCATGCCGCAGAGATACAAAGATGTCTAAATTCTTCTATATCGTGCAAATGAGTCAGGAGCAGCATAGATTGTCTCTGAATCCACACAGTGGTCTTCTGCAATTTAGGATTTTGCAGCACATTGAACATTCTGTATCTATTAATAACTCACAGCTACTGTGTGGGAGGCTACATTCCCAAGTTTACATTTATAGTTCATTATGTCTGTAGTGTAAATTTCCCAAACTGCCATTCTGGGATGTGGTAAAAGCCCCTGGCATTCAGTGTCAGTAGGATTCCATTAGTCAGCTTTAGGTGACTTTACATGCCTGAACCTTTTAAAGTAGGACTCCACATTCATTACCAATAATGGCTTCAGACAGCCCTGACCCACCACAGAAAAGGGACTGTGGCAGAATAATTTGGAGTTTGCTAAAAGGCTCCCTAACATAATATCCATGTTAAGGAGCATGTCAACAGATACTTGTGTGCGACAGATAGCTCATGGTGGAAGTGGAGTTATATCGTACTAATGTGTACTAACACGATAACATTTTTAAAAAGAACTCTGATTCCATGCCAGAGAAACAATGATGATGACATTCAGCTCATTTGGTCCAGAGGGTGTGTAGTTAGACTGTCATGGGAGGACATGTAAGGTTTCATCTTTTAATTTTTATGGCAAAAAATCCACTTATATATTTTAAAACACATACCAAGGATTATAACATATATGGGTGCGTGTGGACTTTTGTGTTTCTGCAAAACAAGAAATCCATGGTTTTGTCTCTTTATCGACTGTAAAGGCCTGAACTGTCCTTGATCGCAATATTAACATGTCAGCAATAGTGTAAGATTCAAATTAAAACCATTGGTTCAATGTGAATTCAGTGGTGCTTGACAGTAAGTACATTTCCTTTTCAGGTGAAAATAAAAAGCACAATTGTTACAGCACCATAAACAGAACATCTGTGAGAATCAATGTCAGCCTTACAGAATGTCTCAATTCACATTCTCTTCCCTTGAGGAGCTTCATTTTCAAAGAGAAACCCTTTCCTTATCATGGGGTTTAGAGTGATATTTCAGCTTACTGCTGAGGCGATATATTTAGTTTTTAATCTAACGTTTAACATGATGGTTTGCTACCCATTTAGCCTTCGATAACTGAGGAATGCTTTTTAGCACAATGAGTAAGTAACAATAACATGAACAACAACCATGTTTCTTGGTAACATGAATACATCCCATGTTTTCGCTATGCTATGCTATGCTATGACTCATTCTTCACATACATGAGCTAGACCTCCACATCTACTGTATGAAACAAAGGTCAAGGTCTGACACGATGCAGTTTTGTTAAATGTACACATACAATATCTGTGAACGTAACCAGTATGTTTTTTTCAGATGTGTTTCCCCTTTATTCACCAATTATTGTATACGCATGTAGACAATGTTGATACACTAACAATTACAAGGGCAACATATGTTACTGATCTACAAAACAAAAGGACAAAAGAAGAGCGAGAAGGAGAGAAAACAAAAAAAAAATCAGAGTTAATGACCTTTTTAGGTTTGGATGTGTTTCTGATGAGTTTTACAAGATGAGTTTAGGTTAGGATTATTAATTCTCTCTGTTCATACATATGCACATACACCCGTTTTTCCCACTTATCCAGTTAATAAGTATTGTTTTATAATTTGTGTGGAACATGAGTTGGGTATATCCAGATCCCAGAGTCTGCATAAGACTGCAGGAGTCTGCAGGAGAAGGATTATGGAAAACTACAGTCTAGGAAAAATGATAGTGGGGTGGTTATTTCTTCTTGGTGAACAAATTGCACAGAGGTAGTTGTCTTGAGTGTACAATGAGTGCTAAATCCTATTATGTGTATCTGATACTGTTTGATGTGTGTTCTGTGAATGATCATGTGTTGTGTAAGCCTTACTTTAGTTTTCCCAGGCATGCCAGAGATTTTATTCCCAAAGTGGTTATTGGTGTGGAGTTTGACATCTTTTTCCAATAAGATTATTGAAATACGTGGTGATTTTACAATTTTGGTGCCCAATAGTTCCAGTTGTGTCTTGGCATTTTCTTTTTAACTGCCAGACATGTGGTGACAGTAGTGTTTTTTAAGCCTTTGGGGTATAAGATTGTGTGACTAAGATGCTATTTCTTGGCATTTTGTTTGTTCTACATCAAGCCATGAATGGTCGCAATGGATTGCATGAATCCATTTGATAAGGTATTGCCTCCTTGATGTTTTGGTTGTTGACATTTGGTGTGTTTTAGGGTTTTTTGTTTTGTTTTGTTTTCCAAAGAATGTCATTGTTAACATGTACAGTGTGTCAATCCATTTTGCTGTGCCTTGCATGGTATAATTGTAAAAAAAGATTCTTGGTAATACCATGATCTTTACTGTTGTAAGACATCCTGTAACAGACTGTGGTGATATCATCCATCAAGTCATATTTTAATGTTTTTAGTAATGCAGTGAAATTAAGGTGAAACACCTCTTGACAGTTTTGGGGGAAGTTTTATGCCTAAATATGTGATGTTGCCAGTAGTGAGTGCTATGTAGAGGATTTGTGATGTAGCATGGGAGGTATGGTGGATTTATTCTAGTCTATTGTATCATATGGGATATTAAAGCATGCATAGATAATTTTTATAAGTTATTTGACTTATTTAGATTCTATAGGAATAGGAGTTAATCATCTGCATATAGGCTGATTTTATATATTATCTTATTGTTGCAGATTTCAGTGATTTTTTTAACACAATGCTGCTGCTAATGGTTTAATGAAAAGTAAAAATAATAAGGGTGAGAGCGTACAATATTGTCTGGTGCTTCCGTAAAGTGTAAAGATCTATGAGATTTGGTTGTTAGTCAGGATTTCTGTCTTGTAGCTGTCCATGTTTTGACCCATAAAATAAATGCCTCAAAATCCAAATATGTTATAAGAAATGCTTTCACAGCATCAAGTGAAATGTTGATAGTTGTAGAATTGTTTTGGTGGAATATATTTTTCAGGTTGAAAAGACAGCAGATATTATTTGATAAATGCCTACCTTTAATAAATCTTGATCTAGGTGAATGAAGGATGAGATAACTTGCCAGTGCTTTGCTGATGACATTGACTGTCTGTTTTATTAAGAAAATAGGCCTATAAGTTGTGCAGTGAGCTTGGTCCTTATTATTGCTGAAATTAGTGCTGTGTTTATTGATGATGATGATGATGATTTCATGAGCCATTTTAGTGAATAGAGCAGGGGCTTTATTATTTGACATTTGTTAGTTCCTTTCTATATTCCATGGATGTTAATAAATTCGCTAGACTGTCTGCTTGTAATGTGATGTTGACTATATCGGTTATGCCACCATTTCAGTGCTGATATAACCATAAACATCAATTACACATTACAAACCACCTACCAGACAACAATGAGAAGATGCTGAGCATTTGGTGATCCATGGGTTCTGGACAACTCTTGGCCACTGTTGGGCATTTTTCTTTATTTTCTGACATCTCATTGACCAAACAGTCAATCCCTATATTGTAATGATAATATTAATTTGTTGCAGCCATAACTGCAACCTGATTCTGATATTA
>JAOXYL010000113.1:16091629-16109952 GCA_028564955.1 Terapon puta | reverse complement strand
GGGGGGGGGGGGGGGGGGGGGGGGGGGGGGGGGGGGGGGGGGGGGGGGGGGGGGGGGGGGGGGGGGGGGGGGATTCGCAAGATGTGTCACATTTTAGGGATGCATGCACGGCTCAGTTACAAAAAAAACGCTCTTGGTTAAAAATTTTTAGCTTCTTTTGGTGTAATATTTGCGGTGGAGAGCAGCGGAGAAATGACTCCCCAGCTCAAATCTCCACGAGCAGAGCGACTCACTGAAGCATTAAAAGGTGCATTGTCTGCCTGCAAATCCCCCCCACACACAGAACGCAAGCCCTGTATTTCACACCACACGGCCACACTCGGAGCAACTTGCAGCCTTCCTTGTTTATCCACGCTGCTTTTTTTTTTTTCTTTATCGATCCAATTTCGTGTTGTGCAAAGTGCGCGGAGCAGAAACGCCGCATGTATTTTCCTTTTCCTTTTTTTTTTTTTGCTTTCTTTCTTTTTTCTTTCTTTTTTTTTTTTTTTTGCAGCCGAAGCCGTAAACGCCTCAAGACGAGCGCGGCGGTGCATAAAGATGAAGGCTGCACACGCCACCCAAGGGCATCGTTGGGGTGGAATCGGAGGCTGCGCGCCATCAATTACGGCTTAATGCGAGCGACATCAACGCGTTTAAAACAAGCACGGCGAGATGAGCGAGGATTCTGAGAGTCTACTTACATGAATACTGAATACTGTCCGTGGTAGCAAGCCATCGCGTGTAAGGATTGTCACTACTGTCGTAAAAGGGGTTCTTTAAAGGCAGATTTTGAACGTTTTCTAGAGGACTTTGCACCAAAACTCCAGCGGTTTTCGTCGTGGACGTGGTCTCCGATCCCTCCGTGTCTTCCTCCGCTCCGGTGATAGATCCTTCTTCGTCATTTGTGTCGGGAAGGTCCAAAATGTCCTTTACAGAAAAGCCCGTCTTTGTGTTGGTCAACGACATATTCTGGTGGGGGGGGAAAAATATGCAGGGGAAAAAGTTGCTGCGCCGGCTTCTCGGACAATCCGCTGTTTTGAAACAAACAAACAAGAAGAAGAAAAAAAGGAGAGAGAGGAGAGAGAGAGAGAGAGAGAGAGGGAGAGAGGGAGGAAGAAGAAGGGGAAAAAAAGCAGAGGACGGTGTTTCAGGAAAAAATGGGATGAGTAAGAGTCGCTCTACGCTGAAGTGCAGTCAGAGCAGCCACTGTGGATCACCATAGCCCGAGCAAGTAGCAGTGGATTCAGTGTCTGTAAGTCCAGGAAGAGTGCCAAAGAGGCTGAAGTGCTATATGTGGCTCATGGATACTGTGCTACTGCTGGGTGCTAGAGGGAAATAAGCCATTACCTTGTCCGATCAGTCCATATAAGGTTGGTCTCAACACATGAACCTGCAGTGAAAAAGCATTAAAAAACGCGAAAGGTTGGCCACGTGTGGGCGGGTCTTAGGAGTCAAGTGGATGAAGACAGTGTTTGCAGATGTGAAATTGTGGGTTTTGGGGAGATCCGAGCCTCTACCATTGGTGCTTCAGAGCATGATGAGTGGTATAACGTGTCAATTAATTACAAAGACGGGGAGGGCCTTTTTTACACCCTATTTACATACAAAGAACCTCCAAGTAGCTTTATGCTCACAATACTTAAAAAGCGCGTTTTAACAAATTGCTCCCATTGAAGCTTCTTTTTTTTCGCTTTTTACTTTCCTCACACATATATTCATACATATATATTTTTTTTTTTAAAGCACATTTTTTGGGGGGTGGGGGCTCTATGCGTAAAGTTGGTCTTTATCATTTTTTTAAGCGATGGGAACCGCGAAGAAGTGCGGCTATTGTTCAAATATTCGCGGATAATTTATGTAAACCTTTTGTGTCAATATTTTTGCCAGGGCTTAGGGACAAGAGGCTGTGTTGAGACTGAAGCAGGACTGTGTTTGTTCGAAAACGCTAAGCAAGTATTTAAGACAGTGGGCCTATCCAAATGTGATACTGATAATGAGGGCTGCAACACCAACAGTGACAATAATGACACCAACAATAATAACAATTATATGAATATTAATGAAAATGATAATAATGATGTTAATCATAATAATGATTACATCAGTCCAGTAGCGCATCTCTGCAGGGTTATAAAAACAATACAGGCCTGGATCTGATTTTTCCACTGCTTATATATATATATATATATATATATATATATATATATATATATATATACATGTTTCTGCATATCTAATCATGCAATTCTGCAATTATAAATTCACATTTTCTTTTGCATCCCCCCGCCCCTCAATAAATCTCGTCTTTCATCATGGCAGCACATCCCAATATTTGTTTTCTGCCCGTGTAGAGCCCCCCTTTAAAGTGCTCCATCTTGCTTTTTTTTCTGTGGAAATCCGAGTATCATTGTTGGTTACTTTATTTTCCTCCCCTTCAAGACTTTCCCTTTCGTTCTCCTCCCTCTGCCTCCTATCCAGTATGTGATGTGGGTGACAATGTTTCACGTTTTTTAGCAAGTCCCCTGCGCATCCTGGGTGGTCGGACCCGGGCAAACACAAATACAAACCGATTGCTAAGCTGCAGACAATGGGGGAAATGTAGACAAATGTCCGGCTCCTGTTGGAAGCTTTTGTCCGGCCGCAGTTTTTGCATTTATTTCAGGGGCGAAATAATAGATGATTGACGCCCCGCGCACAATGCTTTCTAACTGTTTGGAATAAATCTGAGGTTGTTCCTAGTTGTCATGGCATTCAACTGCTTTCAATGGACTATCTCTTCATTCAATTCCTGGATCCTTCCACAATATTAAGGAAAGTCCTTCATGTCAGTACACACACATACACACTCGCGCACGCACGCACGCTTGAATGCACGCACGCACACACACACGCACGGACACACACACACACACACACACGCATACACACACTATTCTGTCTCCTTTTCGAAAGAAAGCCAACTATTATGTCTTTTAGTTCTTGTCTTGCAGTCTGTTGAATTAAAATTGAATTAAATTGATTGAATTGATAGCAACACACTAGAAAAAAAACATTTCTTATGATTACAATTGTGTATTATTATGATTATACACATTATTATATTTTTTCCATTCTTAGTTGTACACTAATGGAAGTATTTACAAATCAAATTTGCTTCGTATATTATTACCAGTTGCAGCATAATACAATTAGCAGATTATCCTTGGAGCAAACTTTCCAAGGTTTCTGCTCTATGTACCAGTGCCCCTGACACACAGGCCTGAGGTAAATATTTCACCAGACTGGCAGAATTAATCACAAGTCTCAACATCCCACAAAGGCTCCATTGAGCTGGACGGGCTATATGGACAAACTGGAGCTGCGCCTGAGCCTCTACAAGGGAGAGAGAGGTTACTGACCTGATCCACCAAGTAATGCTGCACAGCTAAATCCGACATGTGAAGGGACACATCCAGCCCCGCAGCAGACACCCAGAGAGCTTTACGCGCCGCGGAGGGGACTGGCCCGGGCTGCAGCCTCTATGCGCGCCTCAACAGGAAACTCACTTGGCCCATGCGGGACATTATTTCACTGAGACTTATTTAGCGCCTCAAAAAAAAAAAAAAAAAAGTGTGTGGAGCCAAACCTGGGTGTGTGTTAGAGCACGCACGCTTATCACCCGTGTCACTCCGCTGTGCTTTCGCCGTGTGTGGCACGGTGACAAGGGGGAAGTCACAGTAGGTTTGGTGACGGTGCATGGGAGCGCACTGGGCTGCAGGCTGTGGCCAGTTGCTGGGGATGTACTATTTGATCAATTGAGCCGAGGGTTTCGGCAAGAAGAGGTAAATGTGCACAGGCTAAGTGGACGTACTCCACTTGGAGAGCCTATCGCTCTGTGTTTACCTGTTTACTTTCACAGGTAGTTCAAACAGGCCGCTTGCCTTTCCGCTCTGACAGTGGCCAGTACGCAGGCTGATGTTTTTTTTCTTTTCTCTTTTTTTTTCTGCAGAGCGGGACGAGTTGACGGGACCAGCACCGGAAAAATGTTCACAGCCCAGTAAATGTGCTCAGGATGCTTTTAGGCTGCAATTATGCACAATTATGCGAAATTAATTTAGTGTAAAAATACATGCCAGATTTGTAGACTTTGTTTTTTTTTTTTTTAATACAGGTTGAAGGTTTTATTATCATCATGATTATCATTCTTATTATTTTTTATTACTGATGTAGAAGCGTTTTCCCATTATTTTTCGCCTTCGTGGGTGTGGTTTTTGTGATTATTAAGTCGTAAAAATTAACTATCCTTTTATTTGAAAACTTAGAAACTTTAAAAATTGTTGCAAATGTGCTTGGACACCACTGCTTTTCCCTTACCGGGGCTCAATCATCCACAGTCCTGCTGGCACCGTGTGTCTGTTGTGAAATGTGTGTGTGTGTGTTTGTGTGTCTGTGTGTGTGTGTGTGTGTGTTGGGGGGTGTTAAACCACAGACAAGATGCAGTAAAGAAGGGCCTCTGAGCTGCAGATGCATCAGGATTTAAAGGACAATGCGGGGCGCAGAGCTGGTGCTTCCCATCACCCGCTTATTAGAGTTCAGTTCACACTAAATCTTCGGCTCTGACACTAAAACCATACATTGTAATAGTGTTTCTCATTGGGCATTTCATTTGACTTCTGTGCGTAAAAAAACCCAAACTGCATCGTTCATAGCATGCACAAGACAACCCATCTTTTATGTGATCATTGCTGCTATAATTATGCTATCACCAGTTTCGCCAGTGCTCCCATTTTAATATTATAAGCAACAGAGCTGACTGGCTCATTATTAAAGCTCGTTACATTTTTTTTCTGATCCCAGCTTTGCAATCAAACGTAGAGCAGAATGGACTCATCCAAAAACAATTAATTTTTCGGATGAACCCCAAAAAACGGGCCTCGTCTGATTAATTATAATTCCCTCCTAAAAATTCATGCCCACGATTGTTCCCAAATAAGTGAAGAAAGAGCTTTTTATATTCTTGATTAAATAAATCTTTCGATTGAATGCACAAATAAGAATGCCGCAGGAGAATCCATAATAATGTTGATCATTCCCTCCTTTAATCGCTGAATTTCAGCGTGTTTGGACGCCTCAGGCAGGGAGTTAGTCTTTGATAAAGGTAACCCCGCCTGCCTCAGGGTGCCCGTGATAAATGTACAGAGTGACAAGACCGATTTCCTCCCTCTATGATTAAAAGGCTATATATAATATGCAGGTAAAGCGGGTCCGGTTTATTTATTATGGGGGCTAAGCCATGGCCTGGGGAGACTTGGCTTCAGGGTAGAAATCATTTTGGAGCCCGTTTGGGTTTTTTCCCCCCTTCTCCCAGAAATCCAGCCACCTTTCCCTTCCGGGCAAAAGTCTTTATTCGTCTCCTTTCCTCTAATGATTAAACATGTCACGGCGAGATTATAGCAGTGCGCCCATGCCCCGAGGAGATGCCTTCATTTGTTAAACCACCAGTTTATTTGTAACGGTGAATTTCATGCCACGCTGTGCCAGTCGCCTTAATCTTTTTTTTTTTCGTGTAAGACGAATTGCTAAAAAGGGGTTTATTATTTTTTAATCACTTCCCTTTTCAGTATCGCACTGACATTGGCGGGGAGGAGGAGGTGGAGGGAGAAATGGCTCGAGTCTCCGAGGCTTCTCCAGATAAATCAAAAGGGGACGATTATTATTTGCGTGCGCGCGGGGACATTTGGACGCGTAAATAAGTAAATAAATAAATAATCCTCTCCAGGAGAACCTGATCTGCGCCGCTCTAGATGGCACAAGTACAGGCAACTTGTCCCCCTTGTTTAGGCAGCCTGTGTGTGAGTGCGGTAATAACATTAACAGCTGTTGACATCTGTAGAGCTCTAGCGGTCTCTACCGGCACATTTAAGAAACAACAGGGGGTGCTCACTGCGCGCACCCAATTAGACAACTTATAATAGGCAATAATGTGACGAATATATGCAGCGGAACCAGACACGTGTTGTGTTATGAGGAATATTAAGTATTTCCAACACTCCGTCTGCGGGCAAACGCGCACTATCCTCAGCCGTGTCCTTGCTGCATGAAGATGCTCTTCAGTAAATTAGACATGGCTGGTGCAACCCTGCGTGCGCGCCTTTTATGGAAGTTGTTGTATATTCATTATCTCTAATGTGTGATTTTTTTTTTTTTGAATGAGCCAGTTTTATAAAAAGAAATGGGAAAAAAAGACAGAGGCACCTTCTCAGAATAAACATACAGTTAATCTTTTACGCGTTTCTTAATAGTGAATTAATCGTCCTGATGGAGCTGAGGCACGAGGGTGCAGGCCACTCTGGCAGAGTACAGTCACAGAGACAGTGTTCAACCGGGCACCGGCAGCCCACGTGAGTGTGTGATGATCACACACAGAAGTACAGGCTATGAACGCGCAGGCCTCTGAGACACGGTCCTGATCTGAACAGAGTCAGGCACAGATCAGGGTCTTTCCACGCTCAGGGACCAGAGTGCGCAAATTAGCAGCAAATAGAGAATAAGAACAGAAAAAAAATACTATATGCAAACTGACTGGAACATCCAGTGCGCTTACCTAGACTGGAGGGGGGCTGAGTGTGTTGCCAGCGTTAAGACAGCGCGCGGAGTTAATGAAATATCTCCAAATGGGAGTCAGGAGTGCGTGCAGAGATAAGCCTGATGTGGTTTATATACCCAGAAAGCAAGTGCTCCTCTTCTCATATTGTCCAAGAGCGTTTGCATAGCTGGCCAAGTGGCTCTGCTCTTGCTGACTCGCTAACATCGCACGGTGTTTGTTTTCCCCTTGCTATGACGTGAGACAAAATATTGGCCATATGTTCATCGGCAATAAATTGGTCCTGAGCGCAAACACAGCTCCCCTCGGCCGGAGCTTTTAACCCGCGCAACTAGTTTTTCTTTCTTTGGGATGCTTTTGGGACACGGAGCTATCTGCTGCATAATGCAGGTGAAGGATAATGTTACAACAGCCTGTTTAAGAGATAATTGTGCGCCTATGGAAGAGCCGCTGGTTGATCTTTCTGCTGCGACCTATTATTCCTCGCGCAGGGCTCTCTAATAAATCGCTTGGTAACCAAGAAGCAGCGCTGTCCAAAGAGCAGATGTGGCATGTTATCCACGCCGCAGTTGCGTTTACATTAGATACCCGGATACAATGATTGATAACCAAGGTCACAGTAATTCACAACGATTCGGAGACCCGGGCGTCTCCCATGAGGCAGCCTACTAACACATCATGTTTGCTGCATAGATCCACATGTGTCGACACTGTGTGAGCAGAGGCCACGGGCGAGGAGAGAAAATGTCATTAGCAACGTGTAGACAGAGTCAGAGAATAACAGCTATAAATTCCTAAATCGCTGCTTGGAGGTGCCTTGAATGTAGGTGAAGAGGAAACAAAATATGAATAATAATAATTATAACAATAATAATAATAATTTCAATTAAGGTCAATCAGTCTAGTATATCAGTCTGTTTTAAAGCCACAGAAAGAACAAATATTTTACATGTTTGCTTTAGCATGTTTTATAAAGACCACATAATTTCACCCAGCGTGGCATTAGAAAAATTAAAAAGATAAATAAAAAAAACATGTTTACTAAAAACTAAAGGCTTCATGTCAGAATCAAAGGCTACTTGCTAATTAATATCTAGAACATCTTTATCATTTTCCTGATAAAATCAGTATATATTAACATGGACGTATATGAAGTTTAATCAGTGCCCATCGTGTGACACTGCGACTTAAGATAGGAGGCTGCGCGTTTAAAAAAGACCATAAATGACACTAAAATAATGTGTTTATTCCCCATCGTCTTCATCATTCCACCTTAAACACAACTGCTCAGACAGGGACTAACTTTTTAAAAAAGATATATATATTTTTTAAAGCACAAAAGTGTCTCCGGCGCGTCTCCTCGCACCTGTTGCGCACACTGGCAACCCTCTATCCTGCGCGTCGTCAAGAGGAGCTGCTATCTGGACGGTGTGAGGAAGATGATGACGGAGGGGAGGAGTGTGTGTGTGTGGGTGCGTGTGCGTGCGTGCGTGTGCCAGTAATTGCTGAGGAAGAAAACAATATGAGGCAAACGCCAGTTGTGCTATTATGACACCTCGTCGGGGGGGCTTTTGGAGGGGTGGATAAACTTAAATCAAGACAATGATTTTATTGTGGGCAGCTTGGAATCCGTGCATGATAATAAACGGTGTTGCTCGGTAGTGCAGGAGCGACCATCAATCAATAGCCGAATACATTACCGATGGGCTCTTTGTGCGCGCGTGTGTGTGTGTGTGTGTGTGCGGCCACTTTGCTGATGAAAGACGGAGATTATCCTCCCTGCCATCAGAGCCGCTCAAGGAGTATCGCCAAGACGCGGAGAATACAAATAAATAAATTGGCCTTATACCTCGCTTGAAATTCCACATTAAGGCAAAGTAGTTAGTTAGAGTTGGAATGTATTCATGAGGCTCAGACGGATGAGAGAAAAGGAGAAGAGAGAGAGAGAGAGAGAGGAAAAAAAGCGCACCACTCAGCCGCTCTGTGAATACACTTGTGCTGTTTGAGATTTGCCACAAGTGCTCCGGGTGCTAAATACAAGACCTCCTGAAAAAGGATGGGTAAGATAGGCCTCGCCGGTCAAGCTATTATCAATCCCTGGCCTAAAGCTTGATGACTAAGATACTTCAGATGTAGTTAGCGGCGGTGTAAGGACACTGATGGCACGGCATTCTGAAATCAATCAGTTCAAGTTTTAATGTATCGACCACTCGAGGCGAACGAAAAAGAAGGAGAGCTTCTCGACACACAAATGCCAGAGAGAGCAGGTTGATTTTCATGGAAGATGCACTTTAACAAAAAAAAAAAAAAGAAAGGAAGAAAGAATGAAAGAAAGAAAGGGAAAAAAAGTTTGATTAAAGCTGAGGGCTCACTTGTGCGGCTGAGGCTCATACATGGTGATAGTCGGTATCAATTTGAAAGGCTTGGCAATTTTTTCCCCCCCATCACAAATACGCGCACTTAAGAGAGGTTTAGCATTAGATCACCAAAGCCCTCGGTGTTAAGGCGGCTGAATGGGTGTTTTTAGCCCTTTGGAGAGACGCGGAGCACTGCGGAGGAGCCGAGTTGTTTCCCAACAAAGAGCCCAATTCTGCGCGCCGCTGAATATTACCATTTCTTAAATGACAACGGCGCATTGTGGATTTGAGGAGATCTGGAGTGTAGGGCGACCGGTCTTAACATTTTTTTTTTTTTTGCCCTGTTATGTTACCTGCTGGAGATGAGAGAGGAGGGAGCTGTGTCAAAAGTGTACGCTGAGTGGGAAAGGATTCCTTTAAAGCACTCGTGAAATGTTTGGTATTTCCATCAAAATATCGGACTTATGGGTTGCATGGAAGGTTTTTTTTTTTTTTTTTTTTTTTTTTTTTGTGGGCATTACTTGACATGAATAACTTTAGGCTTGAATGCCTCCTTTTTTTCTGCGCTAAGCATCTGGTGCAAGGCCAGTGCGCGGCCTTGGAGAGCCATATAGCTGTTTGTAAACCGCGCCTGACGAGGCGAAGGGCCAAAAATACAGTACTTAGCTGACACATTCTGTAAGCGCGTCGGTCCCTGTGGCATGGGGGGTACAAAACAAACGCCCCAGTCAAGGGCAGGCGCCTCAAAGCCTCCAGTCTCGAATGATAATAAAAAAATTGATCCAATCAAAAAAAAAATTCACTTAACTATATGTCGACTGAGTCAGGTACCATCAGAGAGGGCAGCTGATGTTATGGAAACAGAAGATTGAATGAGGAGACAGGACACATGAATGCTACATGCACTGTGAAGGAACTGCAAAGAATGGACCAGCCATATAGCTCCTTTTGCTTTTTTTGTTCAATAGCCAACAACATGAAAGGAGTGTTACATAGTGGCAAGTCTGCTTAACGCGCGAGAAGGTCACCTGACAGGATCAGTTCCAACACAGTGGACAATGGCCCATCTTCCAAGGTGAACAGCAGAGGAGCCGTATCAAATCGCAGCAATGACCACTTCAACAATTCGGCTCTTTCTCCGTTGGAGAGGTCTTTGAAACGGGTGGAGAACCAAATCGGGTGGTAAATAAAACCTACAACTGGAGAATGGCATACTGCAAATGGAAGGCGTGTGACTCTCTCTCAAGGTAGCCAGCCAGTGGGAATCTGCCTCCAGAGTCGATGCACAAAGCGGGAACTTTAGAAATATGGGGCAACAGTTGGTGCCTTAGTCTTTCAAGACCTCCTCCATTTTTCTGAAACAATAAATCTGAGCTGGAGTCAAGGACAGACCATTACAAGACGGGCGAGCTCGTCCTTGCCTTCGCTCCAGCTGCACAGAACAGCAGCCGGAGCAAAAATTCAAAAGCTTTGCAAGGATATCGACTGTTACCTTCAACAGTAGGTCCATAGTGAAGTAGGGAAGGACGATTAAGAGTCTCCTATTTGAATAGTACTGCATGGACAAAACACGTTGCACTGAATTGAAGAGGTTTGTCTCAAGGCCAGTTTTCCTTTCTTACAAATGTATCTTGATGAAAAGTAAAGCACATCCTGTATGTAGAGTGAGATGTCTCTGACAGACTCATGTTTACCAGGGCGGAAATTATTGACAAAGTACTGTTAATGTGGCATACTGGCCCTCGCCTTGGACACTCCACAGGCAGCAGACGCATACATGCTCTTCACACAGATACACCAAGTGACAGAGATGATAGGCAGGAATTACCACTGCACAGTGGTGGTGTTCTGTGAGGTTTGGCTGTTCAACCACTCCAACTTGAGAACCTGCATGACAGACGAGCTGAATATCATGTGGGTATACATTACATACACACTTGAACTCTTTAGCACTGTGACTTCAGCGCAGCATTGAAGCTGAGAACTTGAGGATGATGGGCTTTCAGTTAACAATAATCTGTGAAGATGTTTCACAACGTGATGTTAAAAGATTTGTTTACTTTAAAAGGACACAGTGCCATATCATTTTAAAGCCCGACTAAAAATATATAATTTCCAATGAGAACATGTTTGAATAATTTTTTTAAATACTTCAAATGCACCAACATGGGATCTTATAATCAACTGCAATTATGGATTTGAGGCAGAGTTTGTTTCAAAAGCCAGGCTGAAAGAGTGAAAAACAATAGTGTAATAGAGGACTTGTTTCTTTGAATCATCACAAGTTGCTCTAAAATGAGCATTTTTAGTTTAGCATGTCTTTTGCTATGAATATTGCCCTATAATCAGGAGCTATACAGAGTATTTTAATAACTGTCAGGAAACGGGCCATAATTTCCAAACACTCTCAGTGTATCCGGAGGCTTTGCTTTGAAGCACAAGAAGAAACTCTGGGGCCTTGAGTGCTTTGCAATAATGGTGACACAACAACCCTTGAAACAACTGGAGAAGTGTATATTTTATCCAATTCACAGATGCAGAACTGATCATTTGATAAACATCCTCCACATTCACTCAACCTCAAAAACAAAGCCTCTTGAAAACTGCATCCAACTCCTTTTGAAATGACTAGAATACTTAATCACGCTTGCTCGTTAATGAAATTGGGGATCCTACAAAATGATGTAATCAAAGTGAGATTAAATATCATCCATTTCTGAGGGCATTTTGGACCAAGCCTGTCAAGATGATAAATCATTTCCATAAGATAACAAGTTTCTGTGTTACTGTCATCCTGAGAAAACCACTACCCTGTAAGTTTCTCATGGTGAGATTTCTTTGTGCTGATACAAAGCAAAGCACGATTTTAACTGGTGTGTCTCATAACCTCCAGGGAGTAAGTATTTCTGTGTTATATTTTAATCTTATAGCACACATTGTACACCTCTTTTAAGTCTGAGGGTAAAATCCAACATTAATGTTGGCTCCACAGTGCTGAACAGAAAAACATTTCATTCGCTTGACATCTCACTAAAATCAGTCATTTTGTATATAATGACCTGGTATTACACATTGAAGGCCAGGCTTTTCTGTGAGTAGGTGTGTATAGTTGTATGTAGAGCTGTGCACGTGCATGTGCATGTTTATGGCAGTGTGAGTTTCTGTGCTTATGTGCATGTGTGTGTGTGTGTGTGTGTGCGTTTGTGCAAAGAAAGTCCCTATTTGAGTACGGTGAGCATCCCATCAGGATATGTAACCTAAACAACACAATGGAGAGAAACAGAAGGGCTTAGGGGCATGAAACACTCACCTTGAACCAGGCTGCTCCTTGCAGACACAAGAATTACCCATCTGCACATTTTTGAAGCCTTTTGATTAACAATGTGTCCAAAATGAAAGACGAAAAGGGGAAAACACAATTTAGTAATTTCAATGGCTGTCTGCAGATGGGTTGCCAACATATTTGGATAATTAACGTGTAGATATTTTCTTTATACTGGGCCCGCGATAGCAATTAACATGTTTTGTGGAGAGGTGAAAACTTTTTTCGAGGCAGTGAAGATGGTTGGAAATGCATTAGAGGAGGTCATGAAAATGGGTTTGTATTCTTTGCGCTAAAAGGATGCTTTTATAAGGTGATAGCAATTGAGGAATAAAACCCCAAGGGCAAATAAATGATAAAGAACTCATCTTTAATTGGCAATCCTTTTGGTTCATATAAATACCACTTCAAATTTCCTATCCACATTTCCATTGACTGCATGGCAAGTCTCTCTTGAGCCAGAATTATGAAAGGAAAAAGGAGCCACAATGCCGACCAAAAAGGACAACTCTATCTCTCAGCAAGCCAAAAGTTTACAAATTGCCCACTCTCTGTTCACCATGATACTATGCAATTCAATGAGAACAGTAATTGCCTGAAAATAGTTTGAGAGATACATAGTGTAGTTTTAGGGGAGCCTTAATTCTGGAAAATGAATTAATACACTCTTGCCCAGGTGAATGTATCTGAATTGAAATATAAATAAGTGCATCCTGACTCTAAAAGGATAAGCTGTGACGCCTTCTTAACTCAACTCCAACTTTAGAATCTACAGATCACCATGTGACTGCCACAAAATTATGAAAATACATCAGAGTCTCAGCAGAATTTTCAGAAATGTTTTTCTTGGCTCAACTTGCCTGCACACTTTGTTCATGCAGCAGTTGTGGAGACGTGTGAGCCATTGACTGGGCCCTCACCCTGAAAACCTTTCTCTGTCGCCACCTAATGGCAGAAGTGTGTGCTAATTCTGAGCCCTGGAGCCCAGCTGAGGAAAAGTGTGCACCAACACATCCTCCCTCTCTCAGGTAATTATGTCTTTTATCTAGGAGACACATACAGCTACTTTAACATTGGATATCCAGCCGTCCTAATGGCCCATTATTCAAATAAATGGGGGAAACACTGTGGGGTTGGTGACCCCCTCCGTGCGGCAGGGCCCTCCATCCAGGCACACCTGCTGAGACAAGGTAACGTTTATCACTGACACCTTCGCAGGACAGAAACAAAATGGCAGGCGGGGTCAGCGGTAAGGAGCACGCTGGGCCTGTCATATTGCAAACATATCCATTTGGTATGGCTCTACTCTTGTGGTTGCCAGGCTACTGCCTAATATATGGTGACTGAGTGTGCGTCAGGAAAACAGAAGTAAGATGTTGACTTTGAGATAAGTACCTCTTCAAATTAAACAGCACCATCACATTGCATTCAAAATAACATTTCCAAAGGTCAACTTTAAATGGTCCCCATTTGGCAAAAAAAAATCCCTGTGTTCTTCAACTCACTAAATCATCACATTTGCATACCAGTTATGTTAGTTAGTGGCATTTAATTATTTATGTTTTAATTACACGGAATGAAGGGGATAATATCACTGTACGGTAGTTTTGTCGCGTGTGTGCGTGTGTGTGTGTGTGTGTGTGCGCCCCAGTCATCCGAACACTCGGATGTCTCCTTATTAAAGTACACAAAAAGATAATTATGTCCGGCTCTGGCTAAACATTGCCATGGTGCTGCACTAGAGAATCATCGCTGAATTGGACACAGGAGAGGGTTAGACCTCTTATGATTAATGTGCTTGGTCACACACACTCAGGATTGGTAAAGGCATGTCAGCTCCCTCTCTCTCCTGCTCTCCTCTAGAGTCAAGGGTCGGCAAAATTGTTTTGATGGCGCTGATTGCCGCATCAGACGGACTTATCATACAGTGAACTCACCTATGGACACCAGAGTGCTGGGCCTGCAGCTGAAGAAGGCACACCCACCTCCCAAAAAAACATGTGTAACCAACATGGGGGCATCAACTGGGAAGCAACAAAGGCAGAGAGGGCTGTGGATAGAAAGGTAGAAACCTACATGTATGGACCGATATTGCATGTTGGTATACATGTTTAGTTGGAGTGCACACAGATATACTGTATGTATGCACCGACAGAGTCAATAATGGAAGAATGGAAGAAATCCCCAGGTCTACTCTTGCAAGATTAATTCCCACCAGCTCTCCCACGAAACACACATCACCTGGAGAGGCCTTGTTGAATAGCGCTGCTGATGTCATTGGAGAGATGGTATTGATTGACCAAGGGGCAGCAAAGGCCAATGCAATTAAGAGACAAGAAAACATACAGCGTTAAAGACTGTGTAAATAAAGGGACTCTGCAGTAGGGCCAGACAAAGGCCAGTCCAAGACCCATTCAGGAGCCCCTTGTTCACCGTTGGCCTGAGGTCTTCTCCAAGGATTGAGGGTCTGGGTGGGAGGCCTGGGGGAGGTGGCAAAGAAGAGAGAGGCAGTGTGTGGGTGTCCGGAGGGATAAGGACTGAGGGTGTTGCTAGGCTGTCGATGAGAGTTGGGGTGAGAGCTTAGCCCTCCCTGTGTCCGGAACTATCAGGTGATCACGGATGATCTGCATCTCAAGGAGGGGGCTGTTGAGTGGAAGAAGCTGTATTTTTATAGGCCTCTGCCTGGTTTGCTTTGCTGTCCTTTTCACTCACTCACTTCCTTCCTTCCTCTCCACTATAGAGTGAACAACTTCTATGGTAACTTTTGGATCAAATGCAATGCAAACGCTAAGAGAAATTACTGATGTGTTTCTAAACCATTTACAGTGTATGAAAACATTTTGGTATTGAGATGTGCATTCATTTTCAAACAGTTTACAACAGAGAGTTTTAATGGCAGCATGCTAACATGGCTAACATGACAATGCTGCCAGCAAATTATAGCATGCTCCTCTGCTGACACTCTTTAAGTAGCACCAACTACAAAATGCTGCTGAGTTTGACGGGAATGCTGATAGTTCAGCAGACATTTGGTCACATATCAAAGGATTTGATTTGAAGGATTTGACTAAAGGAAAACTTTTACCTGCTGGTAGCAGTGTTTTTGGATTTCACTTTAGTTTCATTTTGAAGCACCATCATTTGCAGTCAATGATTGCTTGACCATCGTACCATTTACTCACAACTCTTGCGGAAATCATTTAAAACAATAAGCCACTTCACACAAAGGTGAGTTGAATGGCAAGTTTAGCTAACATCCTCCTTAAAGTCTGACTGTGACTGCCTGTCCTATTTTTAAAGTCCCCATGGTTCATCGTTTGGGCAACATGTGCATCTATACCAAATATATTGCCAATCCAATATAATTGTTTAAATATGTCACTGAAAACAAAGTGCTGAAACAACAGACTGATCACTGTTGTCGTTCCTAAAGTCATGCTGCTAAAATTACTATCTTTGTAGTATTCATCCAGGGGATTATCAAACTTGACAGTATTTCCATCAACTCTTACTTGAAAGCTTTGTTATTAAGTAAAAAAAATGGATGGAACAAAAAAATTACACCCTAACCTGTAATAAATTTGTGATTTTGCAATCCGCTGCCAGTGTGGGGCTGAAGCTTACCGAATGGCACCCATGCTAAAACTATTAGTATTGTCCTAAATGGTACTTTATGTAATATTCATTGGTGGGTGCGTGGTCCGTGTCAATCTGTGTCAGTGTCACAGGGTGTGCTCACATGGACACAACAGATTGCCCAGCCCCTCGAATCCCCCGTTTGATCCACCTCTTCTTCTGGCAACAAACAGAGCTGGAGGTCACCTATTCTGATGAGCTTCCTCTCACCGTCCGCTCTGCCCCCTCGGTGTCTGCATTCAGGAAAAAACAATAGCCTCTACTTCATCTGTCTCCCAGGTGTCAGCGTGAATATGATCCTGGGATAATTTACCTCGCTCCTCATTTCTTGTTCATCAAATGGAGGCCAATGTCAGCCTGTCCTTACTCTCATTTACATTTTCTCATTTGCTCCGCACTTTTATTATTCAAATTTGTGTGTTGTCTAGAAAAACAGATTGGATGGACGGATGGGTGATGTTGTCGCCCTTGCTCTCCGCGTGCATCACCCTGAGCAACAAAGAGACGACGGGTAGTGTTTGAGGGTCTGTGTACATGTCATAAACCACCTGAGGATGGAGGTGGCCATTGTTTCCGTTCTCCTGCAGGTAAAAAAAAAAAAGGTGGATCCTTTATATGACTGCACTGCCTTTAAACATCACATTTTTAGTGCTTCACAAAACAAATAAACAAGTTGACGATGACCTTCTTTTCAACTGCAGTAACACAGCACAGCTGGTTAACCCTTTTTGGAAAAGCACTGGTGACATCGGAGTAGTGTCACAACGTATAGAAATTGTCATTGACATTTAATCTGGTAAATTCAATCTCCCTTCTCTCAGTGAAAAGAGCCCCCACTGATATTACACATGCTCTGGTCCAGTACCAGCATATAGACTATAGTCCTTGACCATGATTTTAAAAGGTCTTCCACTTGACCATGGTTTTTCTCCACATTCAGCGCCCGTGAATGCACATTTGTCCTTTCCCCTGAATGGCGTGTATATATTGCATGTTTTTCACCGCTGCAGTCCAAGGATGCTGCAACATTAATGAATCAAGCATATTCATTTGGAAAATCATTTATTTTCTCGCACGCTGAACCTTGCTGATGCATAACCCTGCTGGTAATTTGGTCTGGTGTGGCTGTCAGTGTTACGGGTTTAAATTTCAGCAAGTCTAGTTCAAACAGCAGCATGAACGATGCTGCGGGTCCCCTCAGAGAACAAGCCAGTAATATATGCGGTGGAAGAAATCATATACGTGCAGTAAATCACGCGAGTCACAGACAGCGAAATGTACTGAGAGTCGCCCGTGATGGAGAGTGAAACTGAGGACTTGATAGGTTCAATCTAAAGAGATGGGGAGCGATTAGATTGGGTGAGGGTGGGTGTCTGGAGACATGGGGGCAATATTCTCAGACGTCTTTCTACAATAAATATATTTTTAATTTGCGCTCTTTTATTAACCAGCAAAATCACTTCAAAATGAATAGCACATTATTAAGTCTTCTAGTGGCTCTTACTGTTCTTTATCATGAGTTTGTATCACTGTGCAATTCATCTCCAGCCATTCTTCACACTAAATATGTTTTATATGAGCCTTCATTTATCATGGCCTGTCAGCTCTTAACTGTATCATTATTCAGTCTAGAGTTATAAATTGGAATCATTAAACGTTTTTTCATATAATCTGATGCAATAACTGCTCCCCCTTTATTGGCTTGTGAAAAGAAAATAGTAAATACAATTGTCTGTCAAGATCTTGGGAGATAGCCGTCTCTTGCTGGCTGAAATGAAATTAGGCCAGCCGAAGAGACAGGATCAATGTCAGCAGATTTGTTCGACTTTCATCGTGGAGGGGACGGGGTTGAGCAGATGAAGGATGGAGAGAAAAGGAAGCTGACACTGCTGAACCTGATGAGGAATGTGGGTTTAGCTGTCAATATTTTTTTTCATCCAGTGTCACATCAATCAGAGGTGTCTTTTCAACTTCTCGGTGCGGTCCTGCGCAGACATTCGTAATGGAGATATTGCATTCCCTGAACTCAGCTAAACGTGTGGTCCCTGTATCTTTTTGTCCGGCATCTGGGACCTTTTCATGGAGGTGTAGTGATTAACGATGACAATGTGGGGTCAGATTTTTCATCACTTGAATCATATTCTAATCAGAGGAGGACCTTGGCAGCATGAACCTTCCCTGTGATTGCCACATTCCACATTGTAAAAAGTAGTTAAGCCCAAATGTTGTTGAATCTAAAAGCTTTTTGAAAATTAAACTTGTGGCTTTGCAGAATTATTTCAATCAACAGGATTATCTTTTTTAAAACAAACATGTTAGCAGTACATCTCTCTCTCTGTCTCTCTCTATACCTACATACATACATACATACATACATACATATATATATATATATATATATATATATAGATATATATATATATATATATATATATATATATATAGA
>JAOXYL010000113.1:16077360-16091529 GCA_028564955.1 Terapon puta | reverse complement strand
ATATATATATATATATATATATATATATATATATATATATATATATATATATATATAGATAGATATAGATATAGATAGATATATATACATATATATATATATATTTGCTGTTTTGAGTCATTGTTTTCTCCTCTCTCATCCCATAAAGAGATGGTGATAAAAAAGGCATTGAGCCCACTTTGAAAATCATGGGTAAAGACTGCCATCCTCTGGCAACCTCCCTGACTCAACTATTATGTTACATATGATGCCATGTTCATGGTTTAAGGTCATCTCAACATGTTTTGTCCACATGATATTAGATATACACGTTACATTTAAAATGTAAATATCTGTAGGAATTAGTTGAATGATACAATTATGTCAACAGAGAAATTGGAAAATGTACTAAGGAAGGTTTTTCCTATAAAGGACCATCTTTTCTATGAGCCTATGCTGCCACCTACTGGATGACACACTGTAGTGTTGGTGCGTAATTTGAGATGAAACACGCCTCTGAAGAAACTGAGTGGCACTTCTTGGCTCTTAATTTGAACAGCTGTGAAACACTGTGAAAAAATAAATCAAACATGTGTCCACATTAGTACTTTGTGCAGTTTATTCAAATTTGCCAACGTATATAATGAATCTCTGCGACTCAGTCTTCTCGTTTCTCAATACCAGAGCACAGCAGTCTACAACAACACAAGAATCAAAATTACAGTTTATCATAAATTCTGCCTTTGAGTGAAAGTTTCCTGATTATGTGCAACAACTGAGGCGTTGCGAGTGAGTGCAAATAGTCTTGAGAGTGAGCAGCATCCACTTTAGGCCAGATGATGGCGTGTTTGCTCTAGGTAGTGTGGACATGTAGGAACGTGAGGTGGGGTTGTATACAAATGCTGAGAATAACAGCAAGCAAACAACTGACCAGTGTGACCTGGGTGAGCCTCCACAGCCCTCTGTTAATAACATGGAGCTGGTTTAAATCAGTTTCAGCAAAAGAGCCCAAATAGTTGTGTTGTTGCAGTGAAAAGTAAAGATTTCAGAGGCCCCATTGGTCCTATCATCTGAGGGTAATCACTTTCTCGTCAGTTTTCTTGGTAAGACTTTTTTTTTTCTTCTAAGGAGCGTTCAAGTCCAAGTTTATCTGAAAAATTCCACAGTTTGCAAAATGCCCAGAACTCCGGTCCAGGACTATTTATTTACCCCTCCTGGCCCGTATTTCCACCTGCATGTTGAAGGTGTTTATATATAAACGCCCCCAAAAGAGAGGCAGTTCACTCCAAGGTCTCTGTTCTGTCAATCTGGCAATAAAGCTCGGTCATGCTCTCTTTCCCCCCTCTTCGCCCCCCATCTCTCTCTCTCGCTCTGTCTTTCATAATACTTCACTGTCCGTCCATCTGAGCGTGCCACGTGAAAGAGCTGGAACATTCTGGAAAATGGTAACAAATTGCTCGGCATGGGACGAACAAGCTCATACACATTTGTGGCAACTGCCGTTTACAAAAATATAATCAGGCTGCAACCGTTAAACTACACATATCGTTGAAAAGAAAAACCAGAACAAATAAATCTTTTGTGATAAAGCCTCTACTTCACTGCAAACTTCAACTATCCCTCACGCTGCTGGAAAATGAGCAGTTTCTTGTTTTCTGTGAGTAGGTTTAACGGCTTTAGAATAAACAAGGAGAATTTTTTTGAGTCTAATTGGTAATAATTCATGTTTTGACAAAGGCATTGGTGAGAAGAAGCAGCACTGGAGTCGAATTTCTTAGCCGAGCTTGATACAAATGTGTGGCACTAAAAGGGTGCAGAGTTTTATGGCACACACAGCGTCCAAATTGGACTCTTTGAATACAAAAAAGGGATCTCTGGTCCAAATAACAAATGTGTGTAGTGTTTTTTTTTTCTAGTTCTCCTAGTCTTGACATTCTTAATCTTGCAAGATTAGCTGGATTGTTAGCTCAGCGACACATCTGGTTTAACTTGTTTGAATTTTAAAGGGCAGATAAGTTTACCAGGATAACATGTGGAGGAGCGTTATCAAATTATTAACTACTTATTCACTGAAAACTCTCTTTACATTCATATTCAGTTTATTTCAATGAAATTCCAGAAAAAAAGAAAAAACTCTGGTTCCTTGGCTTCATCTTAAGGTTTAATGAAATCTGTTGCAAGATTTCTTCAGTGCAGCTCATCCTCCAACAGCTCAGTCTGCATTTTGTAATTTTTTCTCAAAGTGAAAACATGAAGCTAAGCCTTCGTCTCGACTATGCTTAACGATGATGACATGGCCGACCGACTACGTGTTCTCAGTCACCCGTGACCCGCGCCTCCTCAGACAGGCTGATTCTGCAAACGTGTCATCACTTTGCACCATCTTGTCGATGCTATCATAGCTATCTGCATTCTCCCTGAGAACTTGATATGACCCAGAGTGCTATGAAGGGAAGAAAAAAGTCTGTAAGTCTGCAAGTTTGTCAAGTTGCAGAGAATTAAGGGCACGGTATAAAGGGCTTTGGGGTTTCACTGCCGGTCCTACCTTCATAGTACACAGCTGCCCAGTAAAAGTTATAGGCCTCTGTCTTTAAAGGTGCCCCACTTTTGTCAAGTAATCTATTACAGTCATTTCCCATTTTTAAAACTAAAATAGTTGTAAAGAACTGCATTGTGATGAACATCATGGTCCTTTAATCTCCAATAGACATTTATCCTCTCACTGATTCTTATTTCAACTGGAAAAACTGATGCCTTTCTTTTCCCAATGTGCATGCAGAGAAAAGAAAACTATTAAAAGTAGCCCATCAAACCTGTCCTCCAGGACTTGCTTGCACTTGTCTGGGCTCAAGTTCAGAAAAAGAGAAGGAGGGCAGAGAATGGCTCAGGATGAATCATCTGAAGACAAGGAGACAGTGACAAATCCATTTTTAGCTTTAACTCAAACATTTTAGCTCCAGAATGCTAATAACGTCTCGCTTGGTTTAGTCAAACGGCCTCTGAAGAGTGAGTATCACTTTCAGAGGGTTCCCTCTTCTGTTGACAGGTCACAGCCCTGCTGAAGAAATACCACTGACACCGACTTAACTCCCCCAGCATTAACGCCTCATACAGTAGTGTAAAGTTATGATACAGGAGCTGAAGGTGGATTATGTGTGCTCCAAAAATTACAACCAGATGGTACTGGCATCTTTTAATATGAATAATATTTTCAGCCAGAGATATCTGGCGACAACCTCCCATATATTATGTGTCAGTAAAAGTGGGTTTTAAAAATCACTGTTGATTGTGCCTGGGAAAGGTCAAAATTATTGTTTGAGACTCTCATGTGATCTCATGTAGCAGGATCGGTAGTAAAGACTTTATCTGAAATGTGACCAATTAAAGCAAAAACTTGCATAATGGAGTGAGGAAACACAATAAATCCAGATGCCTCATGCCTCCAGATGTCAGGACATCTTGAAGGAAATGAACACGTTTGGGAGAATTTGAATTGACACAGCACCGCTGTGAACGAACAAAATCAAATGAGAGAATACCTGTTCAATGAAAAGGATTTCATCCCTCCTGTAGAGTTTCACACACAACACCTTACGAAGATATCACTGTATATCGCTTTGTCACTCACGCATGTGGAGGCTTCTACTTCATGGAACATGTAATAACACGGGCCTCAAATATTTACCCTGCTATGTACTGTGACTCATTTGTAGGAACAGCCACTCCAAAACCAAAACATCCCTCAATGTCAGGACAGAAACTGTTCTGGAAGGTTGTGGGCTCGTCTCTATCATCTACCTGTTTCTTACCTTAAAGGATACGTCTAGAAACCAATAGTTTTCATTTTGCCAACAAACCCCATTAAAAGAACAAAACCAGCAATAAACTGATGACAAATAATGTCTGAATATGCATCCATCTGTTCCTTATCGTAAAAAAAAAAATCCAAAACACAACAGTGAGTTACAGTGTTATATTGATTGATATCCCCCTCCATTATGACTAACTTCTGTATGAATAATGTTTGCTAAAAACTACAGTGCCCAGCTGTTTTAGGGAAACACTGAGCCTTCACAAAAACTGAGTATACACGGGCCTATTTTCAAAGATTCATATCTTCAGTAGGAACCAGTGACCTTGGCCAGAGAGCCACAGACAGACTGGGAATGTCAGAAAGTGTTGAGAGACAGACTTTTCATAATATTTGTTGAGAAGAAGAAAAATACAGAATATCATCCTTTAGTGAATGTCAAATAAAACGTTTACCTACTGCACAGGTAAACGACACAAAAGTCAACTACTATGCTCATGCTATCTATGCTACCTTCAAAAGAATATGTTGACCCATATTATCACCATCAAAATTTAGCCAAGATGTGATGTCAGTAATCTGGCAAGACAAAAAAAAAACAAAAAAAAAACATAGACTCCACTGATTTGTTTCACATCCAAATACCAGGCAGAGCGCATGTGTCATCATCATTATAGCAATCATTATTATTACAATGACAAAGAACAGGAATGCCTAGCTTCTCAGTCCACTACTGGCTTTATCCTCCTATCCTTGGGTAAATATCCTGTGCACTATGTCATGGGGAAATCCTTGCCATGTCTTTGAGTGAAGGAGGCTCTCAGCCAGTATCGCTGCTCACTGCCAAGGAAAGACTCAACCCTGTGATCCTGGGAAGTGTTCCGCACTCTTTCTATTTGATGTTGTAATTGTTTCTCTGTCTTGGACAGGAGGTCTGGGACATGTTTTTTTTTTCTGTATAGGAGCAGAGAGTTCCATCTCTGTAGATGTTTTGGAGATGTGGCAACAGGTTGTGGTCTGCAGCATATGGGCTCACTTTAAAATCTCCACAAAAGCTTCTCCTTTGAGATAATTGTACCATGAATTAGACCGGGGATGCTTTGATTTATCAACACGGTTGTTGACAACAAGTTTCCACCCCTTCAGACTTTCCATCGACAAATCTGCTGTGATAACCCAAACCTGTTAACATAACACTAAACAGCATAAAATGATGCTTAATTCATCATCTTGGACAAATTGTCTTCAGTGTAATGAGTTAATGAAAGGATAGTCATAGCAAGGTGGCGGCTGAATAATTTCCTCATGTTGCAAATTTCAGGCACTCAGTGTCCTCTAATTACAGCGGATGAAGGTAAGTTCTCCTTGACATCTTAAAGTCTTCTAGGAAGCTCGCTGAGACGCTTGACCAAACCCATAATTAGCCGTAATATGGGTGTGTACAATTCAAATATAGTTACATCAACACTGACATTGAGCAATCATGTTTTTTTCATTTTACATTTTCCAAAGCTGTGCCAACAAATAACATCATCACACGTGGGCTCCACTACGTACGCCGTCATCATTACAACTCGCATCAGCTACGTTTGACATGAATCACAAGCTCTTTTGTAACTTTAACCACAAATGGCTGGAGGTGCAGCTTTTTCTGAACTTGTTTATTCTTTTTTTTTGTTATCTTGCTGGCCACACAAGCTCTTTGGGATGATGTGATTTTAATTACTGTTTCATTAGCCATGTTATAAAATAAACACAGAATACACAATATTAAGATAAATCAGCCAAAAGATCAACCATGAAATGATCATTACAACATGTAATTACAACCTATGTTAGACACATTTTTGGTTACATGCACTTTAATGGTGACAATAAGAAACAACACAGACAACAAAATTAAAACATCAAACAGCAATACATTTACACTGACAACCAAATCACAATATGAAAGGAAATAATGAAACACATTAGCAAGACTTTTGAATACACATAGCGTTGTGTATGGAGATTGGATATTATTGTTAAATGGGCAGTTGTCGAAAATAAGAACTTATTCAAGTAATTTGGTACAAATTTGAGATACTTGCATTTTAACCTCAGGGCCAATACTTAAAACATCTCACTTTTCATTCTCCTACATTTATTTTATTTTAGATTTTGCATAAAAATACACACTAACCTGGCTTGCACCCTCTTCCAAAGAAAAACAATGTGTAGTTGTGACTCGTTGTCACATATGAGATGTCTATAAGTTCTTCGTAGTTCCACCAAATAGTGATTTCCCCTCTGAACTTCTCACATAGTTTGAATAAAGTAACTATTTTATTCAAAAAAAAAAATTCAGTACTTCACGAATGAAGAAAAAATTCCATCCGAATTCTTCGACCCCTTAGATTGATCCACAGTCTCTCTGGAGATGGCCCTGTCCTCAAGTTGGGATCCACTTTACCTCACTGCATATGAAGTATTGCTAACTACAATGACCACCTACATTTGTGCTGCTTACACTGTGATGCTTCAGTCTTATCACTGCATGTATAAAACTGTATCAGTAACAGGGATGACGATTAACGTTAAGTCAGTAACTTTATTTTGGTGCTCATACTTACTCATAAGTATTTTTATATTGCTGTATTAGTACTGAAACAATCTGAATATTTCTTTCACCACAATACAATTTCTGGGCTGCATTTGTGAAAACCAGACACAAAACAGAACAAGAGGGGAAAAGATGATACATTCTTGTTTGTTTGTTTTTTTTATTTCAAACCCATCCCCTCAGGTTTTTTTCACACATCAAGTACTGTATTGTCATGTGTTTTTGGTCTGACCCCAGTTTACCTTCCTTCTTTCACTTCCACTGCCTTTGGACGTCGTACCCACAATGCATTCTCTGGCAGCTGGTTTCTTTTTTGTTGACACGTTCCAACTTCCTTCTATATACAGTCAGTCCAAAGGAAGCAACAGTAGCAATGCAAACTACAGACAGTAAATTGACTTACTTACAGTAGTTGATTTACATACAGTAGTTACATATTTTCACACACTTGCTCTTTATTGTAAAAGCCACTGAGTACACAAGGTTAGGCAGAGCATTCATTCAGGAAGGGCATGCTGAGGAGAATGGGGGAGCTATGAGGGGCTTTTTCTTGGCCAGCAAGTCCAGGCTTGGTTGCAGGCCTGTCTGTCCCTACTCAGTGCAAACATGTCAGACATTTCACCACCGGCATGAGTGAGCTGAGGTCCCCCATTCCTCTGCTGTAGGTTAAAGCGATTTCCACCTCATGCTGTAAGCCTGGATTGTGCTCGGCACTACTAATTTGTTAATGCAACATAATTAGCTTTTAAAAGGCGTACAATATTCTTTCTAAATGTGGAAAGCCGATGAGAGATGTGGAGGATTCCTGAAATGTCTGCAAACTGTAAAACACACATGCATATGTGGAGAGCTGAAAGGCAATGAGTCCAGATGTGACCAAAAAATAATCATGTGGGCTAAGTTTCTGACATCGGTCGACGCAGGCTTAACTGCTCACTTAACCAGAGTCTGGAGTCAGTTTTCACATTTACGCTCTTGAATCAGGAGCTGCACAGTACGGCACTACAATTCACGGAGGGGAGACGTCCACTTGATTAATCCATGGGTGTCGGGACAAACAAGTCTCCATTATGCAGACACTGGACTCGAGTTGTGCAGCTTTCAACAGATCACCACCATGACAGACGACCACAAGCCGGAATACATATGCATTTCAGGAAGCCGGCACAGCTCTCTTATGAGAAACGTGAAAGCGCGGCTCTGGCTGGAATATACTGAGAACACCCAAAACAAACCCACTTCCCGGCCCAACTGGCATCCACACAGGGGTAGAAATAAGGGAATGTATTTATGAGCATCTGGCTGTGGTTCAGTGAGGTCAGTGCACTGATAGAGTACAAGGATATGTCCCTGCACCTCCACATATTCCAGAAAAAGACGAGCGAACGTGGCTTGCAGTGGATGCGGTTTTCTGCCTTACTAGCAAATGCAAGGATTTTAGCTTTTGTTAAGTACAGTATCATTTGTAGTGGTAAATATAGAAGTCTTTGCGTAGAAGCAGCATCGCATTAGTTAACTGGCACGCGTTTTGTCCCAGTAAGTAAGAAATCAATCCAGTTTGGCCATCAGCCCACCTCGTCCTGTGCATGCACACGCACACTAAAAACACTGATTCTGATTCTCCTGTGTTGTGACATCAATATTCAATCCATCTTTGGGATTTCTTTGTCAGGACGGCACGATTATGCTGGTAACATTGACTGATATCGAGCTTGGCTTTTGGAAGAAGACACACGGTTTTCATAAGCCCATTAATCTTAAAAGGAGCAACTGTCAGAAAACATACAGTACCCCTATCCCTGACATAAAAAAGGCCCGTCCAAGGCCTTGATTTCTGGTTTGGCGGAAAACGATATCACACTGCCTCCGATAGAAGGCCTTGAATGTCCTCTTGCAGACTTTTCCGTTATGGATCTGGCATTCTTGAGCTCAAAAGCAGGGAATCACGCCACGACTGCGATTCATGACACACGACTGGATTTACAGCTCAGGGGGTCATTTCAAGAATCAGTACTCATTATTATTACAGGTGTTACAAAACTTTTTGTGAGTACAGGAGAAAAAAAAAAGCTGAAGGCTAAGTAGAAATGAGTGGGAACACAGTGAGTGGAAAGCACCAAAGCCAAAAGTCAAAAGATTACATTACAGCAGAATTGTGAATTGAAAATGCAAGGTTAATGTCAATTTCCACATGTGAGCCCATGTTTTTTCTACTTCCTGGGCTGATTTCCAAGTAGGGCAGGCATGAATCAGCAGCAGCCGTGGATGGAGTCTGAAGTGCTCCAAAAGTAATTAAGGCTCCTCTTCTTAATTGACAACAGACCCAGCCCAGCTAAGTTCCACTGCCAAACAACAACCAAGCATGGGAGTATAAAAAGGTGCATGTAATAATGCCTGGAAAAGCTTTCTGGCTGAACAGACTGGATAGACTACATGCATGAGTGTTAATGATGTAGTAAGAAAACAAATGAGTAGTTATGTAGCCCTGTCAGAAAGTAAACCCCATCAGAAAGAGGTTTGTCCAGTGTTTTATGTTTGTGTGATTCAGATACTGCAGGTGTTGCTGTCAGCTTTCAGTGCAGTGAAACACTTCATCCAAATTTACAACCTTCTTGATCCTTAAGATGTATAGAGTGCTACAATAGCACATTTGTCCATTACCAAGAAGAATTTCTTATGAGTTTATATAATGCATGTGAAAATTAAGATATTTACTTGCTGTCTTTCTGCAAATAAGAGTACCTATCATTCTGTCAACATCAGGGCTATTCAGCTCATGGCCACAGAGGGAGCTCTTCATCATCCTTTCTCTTACATTGTTTGATTATCATGCACCGCTGGAGAAGTCTGAGGTCATGAGTTTAAAAAAGCTCAGGAAAAAGAAGTTTATCTGAGCACAGTCGATGTAAAAAAAAGTAGAGAAAAACAAAAAGCCCCCATATGAGCACTTGGCACAATTCATCACGACTTGCCACGGTATATTTCTGCATAGTCAGCACTGTTGATAACCGCAGACGATGGAAATGTGGGCCAGAAAAAGTATGAAACAGGGAAAGGTTATCATTCTTTATGAAGAAACTGAATAAACCATGCTAGCATAATAACATTAAATCATTAAGAAATATATACATCATTGGCTTCTTTTCAACATCATTTAATATAAATATATGATTTTAAAATACATGTAATTGCACATTGTGCTAAAAGACACCACGAATATATTACTCTTTACAAAGAAATGTAAATAACTGGAATCTATAAATCTGACAGAACAAACAGCCACGTTATGTTTTTTTTGTTTGTTTGTTTTTTTGTTCCTCAGGAAATGTATCTATGGAAAATAATTTATCATCACTTTTTCATCACAATTCAACATGTATCATTTTTTTTATCTGTTTATCTAGATTGTGATGGACAATTAAGGCCATGATAAAGAGATTACACTTTGAATCATCATTATGTTGCATCAGATGCTTAACATGTGTGTGTACTTATCACTAATACTTGTGAGATGGTTATCTTTTCCATTTCCATTTCCAAAGCAGATCATCATCCTCCTGAATCTGCGGTCACTGGTTCCTTTCACTGCTTCCTACTTTTAATCTTAATTAAGTGCATCGTGATAAGCACAGCATCTTTTTCCAGTCACTGAGATTACTACTGTGCAGCAAGATCTCCAGAAACAGCTACTGTTATGCACAAGTGGAAGTCTGCAGGCTCATATCTTTTTAAATAATTATCTAAATACAATATGAATATAATATGATGATATGAATGCTCAAACTTATCTTGGCATATATAATAAAGTCATATTAGGAACATTTTAAATTTCAGACTGCAGCCAGAGAAGGTGCCGGAGACATCTGAATGATAATACTGCTCATTCCCCTCAGAAATGTTTTGTTAAACACAAATTTGTTGCATTTCAGTCACATATTTCATTTTGAATGAGGCATCGGATTCTTTGGTGATGCACTTCGATGCACCTTTTATGTTACAATGTAGGATCATAATGGATGTTTATTCTGTGTCATTTATCATCTATTTTTTGTAATCATTGAAAGAGAATGGGAGGGTGAGTGGCAGCCTTGACTAATGCTTGACTGACTGCTTTGACTCCTGTGGAAGCTCATTTGAAAAAGGGAAAATCTTCATCTAAAGTGAACCTTTGAGTGTGTGTTTGGGTGCGTTCTGACAAAAGGCAAACAAACACAAAGTATGTGTGAACACTACCAGAATTGATAATTGCAGATCAGAGGTCCGTCTGTGAATGCTAAAACTCAAGGCTGTTCACATTTTGTGATGACAGCTTTTTGAATTGCAGCAACAGAGAGAAAAAAAAGTCCTTTGTATTTCCCTATGTTTCCACTTTAAATGGGAACCAGATTTGTCCCCAACACACAACAAAGTTGTCATGGATTCTCAAGGACAGCCAGCGGTAAGAAATTAAAACAAACTGGAACCACCCATTGTTAGATGGAATATATTTATGTAATGGGTACAGTAAATAACTGGTAAAATACTACTAATGTGAACATTTTGGTAATCTTCATTTTACAAAATCTTTGAAATATTATAAGTAGAGGTAAAAGTGAAGTACAGATAATTTACACACAACTACATATTAAAACAAATCAACACACTGACAAACATCCCTCACCTCCCTACAGATTTGCAAGGGTATATTTGTCTTCCTCTCTCCAAAAACAGTCAAAGCTCGGGCATAATCCTCAGGCATCTCCCTTGATGTAACAATTAGAAGTACGCTCAGAACATGAAGACACATGAGACGTGTTTAGTGAAGGTCACAAGCAATTACCCAGCCTGGTAAAAGCTGGCATGTCTCACATGGCACCGCTGCACGCCCTCATTAGGCGTGTTCTGCAGCTCAGAGTGGGTCTTGTGGCTATAAAAGAACTGAGCTCGCAGCCTTCCAAGCCTGCTTTTAGCAGAACTTCACCAGCCGGAGCACAAAGAAACTACACATCACCACCTCTGGATCAGATAGGAGTGGACAAACCTTTTTTTGTAGATGAGGGTGGGGGCTACTTCACCAAGGCATCGATGTGTTTCTTTACAGGTTGGGCTTGGTTGGCTTTCAACAGGATAAACATTGGTTCCCCCTCTTTCCTAATAATGAGCAACAAGAGCTTCAGACCAAATGTGAAGCTTTAGGTTTAATGTGTTAGTTCTAACGTTACAAAAATGATGTTTCAAACAGTCAGAACAGTGTTCAGATGCAGCCTCAGTAGCAAATGCATGTGATTTACTTTTGCCTCTATAGAAATATAAGGAGCAGTAGGGTTTCTCTGACACACTTTGTTTTACATTTGAAGCCTCATGCTGGTCCTGGTGTGCTAAATGCACACAATCTGGTCGCTCTCTAATAATTTCCATGCTGAGCCCTGAGATCACTACACTCACAAACTCTAAATCAAGAACGTGGGCACAGAAAAAAGGGCTCTTCAATAAAACACCATGGGTCATCCAGTTGTGGACAGAAAATTGAAACCATGTCAAAAACAGTGTGCACAGACTAAGCTTTTGTTGACATGGGAGCGACACATTTATCTGAACACTTAACTGGTGTTTACCTGAGGGGAGATGAAAAGCTGATGTCTGAAATCCTGCACACTGTTAGCACTAATTGAAACGTGGTGCATCACAGCAACTAGTTCTTCTGCACGTTTTTCTCGTGGAAGGGAGGCCTTGGTTGTGTTAACTGCTCTGCACACACACACACACACACACACACTTGGATGCAGGCAGGTACTCTTTATTGATTTCAGCTCTTTTAACATTTACAAAGCGGTTTATGGAGTAACGTCAGTCTAATTGCACCAGAAGAAGAAGAAAAAAAAATCACAACAATAACCAAGTCCAGCAACCTCCACATTCATCTTTGGAGACGATGAGAAATAAGGAACGCTAAACTCGCTCCAAAAGAGTTTTTAAGACAAAGCAGGAGCGAATCCTTTGAAGACACTTAAAACCAACATCAATATTTACCGACGGGGGTCGTTGCACCTTGCGGGCGTCAGGTGTCGATCGGGTGAGTTCACCTGCGTCTGATCTAAAAGAGGAAAATTTCACACTTTGAAGACCGCGGACTATTTGCCGGCTATTAATTATCTCAGTCTCTCCACTGAGCAAACGATACAATACAAAGAAAAATAATACGGTAGCTGTGTTTGAGGAAAAACAAAATTGGGTGACGCAAACACATTTTTTGACGCCAGAAAGATATAATTTAAAAAAAATCCTACATTTTAGGTGCACGTGAAAGCGCACCGTGCTTTAATTGCGCGTTAAATATCAATATGCACATGCGCAAATTACATGTAGCATGCAATGGAAATTAATCAAAAATAATCACTAACAAAGGAGAGTCTGCTCTTTTCAAAAGATACATGCCACGCTTCAGCAGCAGGCCGGATATTCAACCAGCAACAAGTGGTGCAATGAAATCATCATTAAAATAAACCAACATAATTATTAACATTGATCCACTGCACGCGGTTACTGGGAAATAAATCATTTCATGTGCACTTAAAATACCCCCCTCATGCCACACGCTGCTGTGGTGTGATGGCTTTAAGCTCGAGATACAGATCAGGGGAGAGGTTTGTGTTTAGTTTCAAGTCCCCTGATGAAACAGCGGTGGGTAGGAAGATTTAAAAAAAAAAAAGAAGAAGAAGAATATTGTGTGGGAGTGACATAACAATTATGTGTAATTCGCCATTATTATTGCTTCCAATGAAATATTAAGGGCTGTGCATTCGCTGTTTGTGTTTGTGCAGCAGTATTTATGTGGGCATATATTGTGTGAATACACTCAGAAAATGAGGGGAGCCGTTCGGGGGTGTTTTTGTTTGGTCACACATGAGAAGGCCGAGCAGACGGCTGTTGGAGGTTTTTACACCTGATCTATGTGCAAAATGTACAGCTGCATCAACCCCTGGGCTGCTTTATTTATCAATGTGCGTGTTATATTCACCCTTTGGTGAATACGTGCACGTATGCATGCGGATCAATTGGGAGAGAAACATTCAGGGGGAAGGTTGACAGAGCCAAAATAATAAAACCAGACCACCGACCTCTCCTTGGTTATATTTTTCTGCTGTTTGTCTAACCTACATAGTGTGAATTTATACAGCAGAAAATCCAATCTGCTGCCGCGCACTTTTTTTTTTTTTTTTTTGCTTTCACATCTTCATCTTTTACACCATCTGTAATTCAGATATATAAATATAAAAAAACACTCAGGTAAGACTTTAGACATCCAACACTGTGTTCATTTTAATTTATCCACCAAACAACACTGAAGTAATATAATCCTAATTTCTCTGATAAAACACACACTGCGTTTACGTGTGCGTGTGGTGTATTTTCATTTTCCGGTATTTAAGAGACTATTTTAGGTGTAGAGATGATTCGTTAATCAAATCAGAACATGATTGCACTTTAGTGACACAATCAAACACGTCAGCACTGCAAATGATAGTAATAAAAAATATATAATATATATAAGAACATGTTGGTAATTAAAAGCTGTAATAAATGTATTGCAAAGGAAACAAATTATATAGTCTGTGAGTTAATAAAACAGAAAAGGCTCATAACATTTACATATAATGTGTAAATCAATGTACCTTCTCAATAGGTATCTATATATAAACTATATAAACTACAATTTTTTTGTGATTTGTTTTCGGTGGAAACATTCAGAGGAGAACTTACCTTCCCCCGAAAACAGTTCACGAGTCAAAGAAGTCAG
>JAOXYL010000113.1:16064993-16077260 GCA_028564955.1 Terapon puta | reverse complement strand
GTGATTTGTTTTCGGTGGAAACATTCAGAGGAGAACTTACCTTCCCCCGAAAACAGTTCACGAGTCAAAGAAGTCAGACTGGGTGCTGATAAAACATTGTAATTCCTGCGTTTGTCCAGATGAGGGGAGTCCTGCCAGCCGAGCAATGGAGACAGACAGAGAGACAGACAGACAGACAGACAGACAGACAGAGAGGGAGCGACAGTGCCACAGACAGAAGAAGACCGAGGAAGACTTTAAATGATAGTTTTCATAAAACAGTCATTCACACTCAGCAGCAGCAGGTGAGGCTCATTCCTCCGCAGATCACCACCCAGCGCGCAAAGCGTCCACGACACAAGACCAAATGAACAGATAAATAAATAGATAAAAAGAAATAAAGAGAGAAAACGTCCATCACTGGTGTCAGATTTTGAGGCGATCTCCTCCAGCACCCTGACTCCTCTGACCCGACCTGATGCTTTCCACGTGTCCCGCTCCCTGATCCGGATGGTGGAGTGGCCAGAAGACAGAGAGAGGAGAGGGGTGGGGGTGGTGATGGTGCCGGTGTTGGTGGTGGGAAGGGGGAGGGGGGTGAGGACACTGCACCTTGTTACCATTGGGTCGACTGTTAAGTTTTACAAGTAACGTTTTGCGAGCTTATAAACGATACCTTCTAAACTTGCACAGGAAACTCCGAAAACATGCTGTGATAATGCACGTCTCTGGCATCCAGTCGATATCCCATAGTCTGGGAGCGCTGCGATCTACAGAGGTATCGATTACATGAGCCCCTTCCCATGTTTGATGCTCTAACACTGGCTTATAAAAAAAGAGGAGTCAGGCTGCTGGTGTGCCAGTTTCTTTCTTTTCTTTTCTTTTTTTCACTCTGATGGTCAAATGACTCGAAAGTGAAGAATTACACCTTCAGCTTGTCCAACACTGCTCGGTTTTTATGGCCATTTTATGAGTGTGCAGAACAATACAATTAATGGCTAAAAATATATTGTGCTTTTTCATTTGGAATAGCCACAAAATGAAAATATACCAAATACACCCACGGGTGAGTGGATGTCAGTTTGTTGGGATTATTTTTTTTTTAAATAATTAAATTTTACAATTTACTGAACTGCTCATAACCATTCAGGCAGGTCACCGACGCATCACAAGCTCAACCACATTTAGAGCAAATCGATTAATATTGATCAAAAATAACACCTGCAGGCGTCAAACCCAGCATGAATATCAGTAAATAACCTTTGCAAAATGAATATTAACCTAACATCCCTCCTTGCGATGCGCTCTGAAAACATATATCATCAATACTGATGTCAGCTGAGGAGGGGAAAAAAAGAAATAAAAAAGAAATAAAATGTATTTCAGAGCTGAAAACATCAGTAACCAGCTCAGAAAGCTTCATCCTCCACTGTCATCCCAGTCACCAGAAGGCTGCATGTTGGATGAAACGTTTCCCTTTTCTGCCACTTCCCTTATGCAAAATATTCAAGGAGGCTGCACGGCTCCAACCGGATGGGGTTTGCATTGGCTGACAGCGTTTCCAGCGCAGAGCGACCAATGAAACCGAGGCAGAGGCTCGGCGTATAACAGCGGAGATTGACGTGGAGGACGCGTCAAATTAATTCCAGCAAACCCAGGACTCCCCGGGATAACTGCCATTTGCTTTGATCGGATGAGGATCACTTTGGTGCCATTGTACCTTGCAGTCACTCGCCTCCAAAAAAAAAAAAAAAAAGGGCAGAGGGAGACGGAGAAAGAAGAAGGGGGCGCGCTGCACTCGGAGGAGATTTTAAGAGGTCTCTTTTCCCTCTTGTGGGGCTCAGTCCTCCCGCTCCCCTTCCTCCTCTGCCTTCGCTCGGACGCCTTCAGCCAGTCGAAGGGGCTCATCTATCCCCCGGCATCTCCAGACACACAGGCAAATGGGTAAGCCTGCCTTACCGTCTGCATGCTTCACTGACGGGGAGCTCATGGAAGCGTATCCAGGCTCACCACGCCTGCGTAAAGACAGAAATAAGCCTTTTTTTCTCTCTCTCTCCCTCTTTCTCAATGTTGAGTTAATGTGCCAGTGAAGAGTGTCTTCTGGGGACAGCCGGTCAGCTTTATACCACGGTGGATTTTTTCCAGCTCCGCTCGGCAGACACTGCTGTCTGTTTAAAGCTTTAAATCTTAAATGGAACCACACCACCAATTATCCTCTGAAAAGTGTGTCTTTGAAGGGCTCTCGGGTGTCAATTCCTCAAGCTCGCCATTTTTAATCTTGTCTTTTTTTTTATGTTGTTGTTGTTGTTGTGCACGCAGGGATGGTGGAGGGTAAAAGCAACACTTTGCACACTTTTGTACAGCTGCTGCAGGACAGCGGTTACCAAGCGGAGGTTGCTGGTCTGTGTCGGCTGACACATGTTGTACAAGTTTATAACCTCAGCTCATGGTGTAAATTACAGGAGCCGGCCTGTGTCAGACTGAGGCTGAACATTTTGAAGCTGCCTCTTCATAATAAATCCATATAGGTGTTAAATAAAATTATATTTCATAACAGAAGAGGCGCATTACAATGACAACAAGAGGAGGGTAAATTTGATTTATTATGTGTGTGTGTGTGAAACGCATGTGTACTCACCTCGTGCAGCGTGAATATGTGACTTGTGTGTCCATTACCCCGCAGAGCAAACCTATGGAGAGGTGAACCAGTTAGGCGGCGTGTTCGTCAATGGGCGACCCCTGCCCAACGCCATAAGGCTGAGAATAGTGGAGCTGGCCCAGCTCGGGATCAGACCCTGCGACATAAGCCGACAGCTCCGGGTCTCCCACGGCTGCGTGAGCAAGATTTTGGCGAGGTACAACGAGACGGGCTCCATCTTACCCGGTGCCATCGGCGGGAGCAAACCGCGGGTCACGACGCCTAACGTGGTGAAAAATATCAGGGAATACAAACAGAGCGACCCCGGGATCTTTGCCTGGGAGATCCGGGACAGGCTTTTGGCGGACGGAGTTTGTGACAAGTACAATGTCCCGTCGGTGAGCTCGATCAGCAGGATTTTACGCAACAAGATCGGGAATCTCTCGCAGCCCAGCCAGTACGAGAGCAGCAAGCAAGCCTCCGCGCAGGCCGGGCTGTCGTACAACCACTTGTACCCTTATTCCTACCCCAACACCATGTCGCCCACTGGCACTAAAATGGGCAGCCCTCCTGGAGTACCGGTGACGGGTGGACCTATGAGCATATCCAGGGCCTGGCCTTCTGCGCACACCGTCAGCAACATCCTCGGCATACGGGCCTTCATGGATCCCGCAGGTGAGCAAAGCACTCTCTGCTCTCTGAGAAATATTAGGCCTCTGCGTCTTAGTGCCCCACACCGCAGCCTTTTGACTCTCGCTGTCCTCAAATAAGGGCTTCATAAACCAGTGCGGCTGGTTATTATTTTCTTATTCTGCTTGATGGATGGCCGTATCACTCCGCACAACCTGTTCCGGCAGCGGGCAGGACAATGTGTCCATTAGAAGTTGTACAGGCCTCCGTTTCACCATTCAGCCAGAAAGCCGTAAGTCCACTCTCAATAGGCCTTTTCATGGGATGATGCATTTGCAAACACTTTGCTCACCTGCTATATCCCCCCTAATCCTCCAAGTAGTCATTACAGGCATTTGTCTTTGCTTTTCTGGTCCTTTAGTCTGTGTTTTTATCCGAACTTGAGAGTCGCCTTGCATGCTGGATTTTTGTGCCATAAGATCCTAAATAATTTAAACAACACGTGGGTAAAAATATTAATAATTATATGATTTCCAAATATTTTTTCTCATTGAAATACCTCGAAGCTGTCCTAGCTTTTATGGCACAATATTGCTTCTTTACGCACACACATGCGTAAACATATGTGTAAAAAATTAGAGCTTTATTTGGTGTAATACGTCTAAACAACTATTAATACAGATAATTAAAAAAGAGAAAAATGTCTATAACGAGCTGATGTGGCTTCATTTGAACTATTGTTTTATTTCTGTTTTATTTTGCTTTGCTTTGTTAAATTAAAATAAAATCAGCCCCTTACTTAATAATACGCAGTTACGCACATAATTAATAATTTGAATAATTTTAATGTTAAATTGCAAATTAGTTTGATCAAGGTTAAGTAAAAAATAAATAAATAAATAAAAAAAACACCTTGGCCTGATGTTTTGAAAATGAAATGATGTTTTAATGGCCCAGACAGGCTTGTGCGTAAAAGTCTTTAAATGTGTCTGTAATTCACATAATTAATTCAAACAGCTGCGTGGGACTGCGCTGTTTTCAGTAATTTCACTTTTTACACGACCTTGACATGAAGCTACTGTTTCTGAATCAGCCATTGCTGGGGCGGAGGGATACCCACCGAAAATGGAGGAGTGGAGTAGCGTCAACAGAGCAGCTTTCCCCGCAGCTCACGCGGTCAACGGGATCGACAAGTCAGCCATTGACGCCGACATTAAATACGCCCAGGTAAAGAAAAACCTCCCTCTCTATATATATAAATTTATATGTATGATCATGTGTACAACCTGTAACTTTTTTGTGTAAGTGTGCGCACTGTGTGCTGCTGCAATCGCGCCATTTTCTTTTCTTAAAAGGAAACAGTGTAAATGTTTAGTGCCCACCAAAATGGGCAGAGGCCTTTGGGAAATAACTGTGCTCCCTGCGAAGGCTGCAGAGAGAGCTGAGAGGAGTGTTTTACTGTCAGGGACACTGAAACAGTCACATAGGGTCTCACACCTCAGCTCATGAGGCATCACGCAGAGACTCCCAGGAGATTTGTCGCTGTGGATTAAATGTTGTTAGGACATAAAGAGGAAACCGAGCTGCGTGCGCGTGCTCTAATTATTCATATTGTGGTGGCTCTCGTGTGAACCTCAGTTTTCTTCCCTTTGGCACCAAACCCACCCAGTCTGCTCCCTGATGTGGGCCTCACGTCACTGTCACAAACAATTTCTCTGCGCTGCGTTTGGAGGCTTGTTGCGTCCTCGTCTCATCCGTCTGTCCGTCCTGTCCGTCCGCAGCCCTCCTCCACGCTGTCCAGTTACGTCTCGGCGTGCGCGTACTCTCCCACCAATCAGTACGGGGTGTACAGCGGGCCGGCGGGCGGCTACGTGGCCCCGGGCCACCACCACTGGCAGCCGCAGAGCCCGGCCCTGTCCCATCCGGGCGGCGGGATGAGCATGCACGCGGGGGAGATCCACGCGCCCATGACCTTCAAGCACCAGGCCCGAGAAGGTACAGAGCATCATGGGAGGGGGGAAGGAGGGGAGGTGGAGGGGGGGTTCGGTACCGCAGTTTAATGTGCAAACTGGGGACAGATGTGCAGGGTGGGGGGGACGCACTCTGGGATACAGTTGCTTTATGTGAGAATTATTTTTCATAGTGCAAGATTGAAAATAATATTGATAGAATATGACAAATTTTTATTATTATTATTATTATTATTATTATTATTATTATTATTATTATTATTACTGCCTCTCTTTATACTCGTCTTTATAATGTTAATCTGCAGGAGACCGTACAGTCTCTCTCTCTCTCTCTCACACACACACACACACACACACACACACACACACACGCACACACACTTTTGCAATAAGCAATGACCGCGACGAGTGTAAACATTTACCAAATCCCAAATGAAGTCTAATTATATGTCAATTATTAAATATTGACCTATTGGCCGGCATCAGCCCCGCCATGTGATCCGGGGATATTTTTACACACTTGGAATGAAAGAATTAGGAAAAAAAATTTTGAATAGAGAGAGAGAGAGAGCGCAAGTTAATAATGATGTATTTCTGAATATTCTGGTTAGATCCGCTCCAAATTGCAGGTGTGATCGTTCACTTGAGATGCATTTACCTCCGGGAGTGAATAAGTAATCATTTGGCGTCAGGTTTGCACGCACAGGCCCACTGTATGTCTTTGTGTCGTGCAGGAGACAGAAAACCGCCCAGTCCCCTGAGCAAGCAGCAGCAACATGAAGACTTGAACAGTGTGCACGGACTCAATCACACCTCATCATCATAACCGGGACTTACACCACCTTAAATTACCGGGCCCGTTTAACTGAACTCATTTCAGCAGCTCCAACAGTAAGTCTCAACACTAACGACTCGGCCTGTTCACCTGCATTATGAAAACAGTATCGCGATATCGGCCTGCGTGGCCACATGAATGTAAGCTTGCATGGATGTTTCCCCTCATTGGTTAATAGTTTCTTTTGTTTTTTGTTCTCTCCACGGAAATATTTCACGTTGCCAAACTGTATATTCTCTCGTGGAGACTGCAGGATAAGGACTTTTTTTTTTTTTTGTCAGTCAAGCCTGTCAGTGATGTTTTCTTCTAAAAAACTAAGGGCTCTCCTGTAATCCACCATATATTATTATATGATCTTTATTTTGTGGCCATGATCTCGATTCTGCAGTGACTCAACGATGTGAACAAAGAGATAAATTGTCTAAATGTAAAATATTTTTGCCAAAGCTTTAATTATATATTTTTATAATGTCACTGTAAATATTCAAAAAAATTCAAAAATAAAGGCTTTCTTAAATGCCACGTTGTTGTCGTAGCTCACATTATTGTTTGCTTTATCCCGCTGGTTAAAGGCCACTTCATGGCAGCTTGATTTGCGTTTTAAAGGCAAAAGAGAGAGAGGAGGGGGAGAGGTTCTTCTGCGAAATGAAGTGGTTTTTCAGTTTTGTTGCAGTCGGCGAGCGCCTCACCCCAAAACCACACAGCCTTTTTCTTGTTGATCATCTGAAAATTTCCCTGCAGCGTCTAACTCCAAACAGTGAGTTTTGATCACTGTTAAGGGTTCGTGCCACCTTTTTACATCAGGGCAGCTCCCCGTCTCCTAAGTGGAGGAGACAGAAAGATGCTGGGCAGCAGGTCGGTCGCTGACACTGAGTTTTCTTTTTCTTTTTTTTTTTTTTGGACATCAGTGGCGCAAAATACATCGTGATTCATCGTAATAAGAGAAGAGTGTTTTTGTTTGTTTGTTTTTGCATGACATCTCATACTTGTGTTGGTGTGTTCGGGTCGTTGCGCCACTTCGCAGTGGGAAAAGTAGTCCCTCCGCCCAGGTGTGACCTCCTTCCTCTTCCACGGAGCTCTCCGCAGGCCGGGGCGCCTCGGCTGATGTTATCTGTGTTAACTGATACCCGCCGCGATGGAAACCAGAGATGTGATCGTGCACGTTAATGAGCGCTGTGTACAGGAGAGCAGCTGAAAAGGTCCAAATCCACCCTCATGCAGCCTCGGGAATATGTTTCCCCGTATACAAATTACGAGAAGGTTCCCATACAGGCCCGTAGGCTCTGCTCTCTCTCTCTCTCTCTCTCTCTCTCTCTCTCTCTCTCTCTCTCTCCACAGCTCCTTCATAGCTTTCTGTCAAATTTCTTTTCTGATCGCACCTTTGTTTGGCTCATTTCTGTGACGAGGCTTTACCTGATGCTCAGCCGAGCCTGTGTGTTTTACAGAGTTTTGCTCACAGTAATAAATTATTTCAATAATTTGGCCTGACCCGAATATCCTTTCCATGTAAGATTCAGCTAGTATTGTATTATCATTATTATCTGACTATTGGTAATTTAAAACACCCCCTCAGTAAAAGAGGTCCATTTTGTCCTCAGTGTTTGTGGCCTTCAGAGACATGATGCGTTTTATGTTTTAGTCCTGAACTACGTGCAATTCGTAAAAAAAAAAAAATTAAATAAAAAATTTGGTTAAAATCGTAGATGTTTTTCTCTCATTATATAGACTGTATTTCGTTTGTCAAAGCTAAGTCGCTTTTATTTTTTTCCTTTTTTTGTAATATTAATATCAGCAGCTCGAGTTATAAAATGACATAGTGTAGTACAGTTTGTCATACAATCGACGGATTTTTTTTTTTTTTTTTTAGATTTTTAAGATTAAACTCTACCCTTAGTGTGAGCCAAAATTACCATAAAGTATTAGATGTTTATTGTTGGGGAAAAAGGAAACAATGAAATGAAAAAAAGAATAAAAGGCATGCACATTTTTAACATTTTAATTATTTGATAGTAGCTCATGTAGCATTTGTTCAGACAGTACCTCGGTGATCAAAGTGGACTTTCAGGTGCTGGTCCCCATCCAGCAGTCCGCCTGCATCTCCTCTATTGTGACTGGATGCAGGACTGTGAGTTCAGGGGGAGTGTGTGCAACACATTTGGTTTGGTGGCGGGCCCAGAGTACTTTGGTCGAGTAAGATTGAGCATTTTTGTGGTTTTTAGCAGCACTTTCAGCATGAATTCATTTGGGAAGTTAAAAAATTATTAGTATGTTTTATGCCTTTGAAAGACAATATGATACATTATACAGTAGTTTACTTCCCCTTTTGGGGTCAGTAGGTTATCATAAATTATTCCCCCTAAAAAGCAGTGTTTTAACATTGCAGACAGATAGGCCCTGTTGATTTTTAACACAGACCAAGAAATTCTTTGACTGGGTTTCCACTGAGCTGAGATGAGGCTCATTCAGTGAAATTATTGATTGTATCTGCTTATTGTTAACACTGATGAACCTGAGCGTTCTGATTAACACTCTCTAAAACTAGAAAAACTGAAGCCAGCCAACCATTAAGGAAAATAGCCCTGAGAAAGATCAGTTTAATTTATTATTACATTAATAACTACTGCATTTATCATACAGATGAATAATACACTCCAGTTATGGACATATGGACAAATGTTGTTTGCAACCCCTAAAATGACCAAAAATAAAATTTTAGACAACTCTCACACAAAACCATTTACGATATAACAATATATATTTTTGGACTGCTATTTTTATTTTGACTATGGAACACAGTTGAAGGTGAAGCACCTTAGAACATGTTATTGGTCATATAAAGGTATAACAGTATTATTTCAATATAATTAATTATATGTAATTATTTATAATTACATGTAAAAAATGTTGCAACATGTTGTTGGGCTTCAAACATTTTAATACGTATTGTGTAGCTCTGAAATGTGAATAGTAATGGTAATGGATTCACCTGCCCTGTCAACATACATGAATGTATTAAATATATGACAATAATCGACCTCGCTCAGAGGTCACTAGTATCTTTTGGCAATAGATTGAAAAAAATGTTGAGAATTCTGAAAAGGATCCCAGAGAGAGGAAGTAATTTATTCACAGGGTGTTATAATCAAACAAACACAAAGCACTGAGGTGTCACACTGATCAGCTTTCACTGCAGGTTTTAGGATACACCCTGGAATTTAGACGCCTTCGCAGCTCTGTTTTCCAGTCACCGACTCCTTTTCCCTTTTTGCAGCAAAATCCCAAGTGACTCAGTATATCCAAACATTAAGATGGCCTATGAGTACACACGCTCCCTGACTGGAGTCATTCTGTTTTCCCGGATACCACTTGGGGTTCAGAAAACACTCCTTCATGGTGGCGGGGTTACTTCCTGCGGGACCTATGGTCATCAATCAGGGCTACAAGTGAAACCCCCCACTGCGTCTTCTGCAGCCCCTCTGTGTTGAGAGGGCAGCAGGTGGCCTTGTTTTAAATGGTTGTTTCCTATTGGTACAGAGGACAGAAACATAATATTTCTTTAAATTTTAGTGTGTAATGTGACAACATAAGGTCAGTTTTACAGTATCAGTGTATTTTGAAATTATTTGAATAGTTCCCATAGAGCCATCATTATATTACTTTTTCTGCTGATGCTGTAAAAAAAAAATATATATATGTACAAAATATACATTTTTAAAAATCACTCTTCATAGATGAAATATTATTGGAAAACATATTTGGCAGTGAGTAAATGAGACGAAATACCAAATTTTTCACTGTAGTTTGCCAAACTTTCAATAAAACTACTGAGTGTGAGTGTGCAGATGCCCAGACTTTAATACTGTACAGTCCTTAAATCTCCAGCTTCTTGAGAGTCTTACCCCTGCAACTTAAACTTGAAAGGATTCTCAAATGCCACAAGCTTAAACAGATACTTGGAGAGATGGTTAGAAGACTTGGCCTCCTTGATCCTAATGGATATGATATTAAGCACTATTAATAATCCAAGCAGCAGCGAAATGGTGACGGAGATTCCTTAAAAAGCAAGAACAGACGCTCCTATCTTCAACTGTTGCAATTCATCAATGTCTGCCATGTGTACAGGAAGGATTGAGTGTTCTTTAGAGAACAAAGTTCAGTTTACGTATTAGACACTTCACTGGGTTTGATTTAAGACATTTTACATTATCTGTGCTTTTTTTTTGTTTTGGTTGAGGGGGGAAACTACCCTGGGCTGGCCAGGAGTCACTCACACTCTTTCTCACTTTTTCTGCCTTTGCATGACTCAAAGTCAACAAGAGAGCATCTCAGGACAGGCGACATGGCAGGTCAGACAGGTCTTGGAAACAGCAAAGAAAGATACACGAGAAACCTTTTAAAAAAGAGAGTGGCAAGCTGGCGGTTTGTCAAATTCTGTGGGGGGGGAAAGGGCCAGTGTCAGGAGTTCTCATGTCAGAAATTTGAAATGAATTGTTTTGCCATGGAAACATGGCGCATTCAAACATGTACAATGCTGAAACATGTGCTGGTCACGGTCGTTGACCGGCAGGATATCACTTTTTGACAAGCATGCGAGGAACAGAGCCATTAATTAAAATGACATGAACAGGATGAGAAGATCAATATTGTTATTTGACGAATATGCAAGTGATGCATTCATGTTTTTACCACCCAAAACTAAAACAACAAAGCAATGGGTCTGTAGCGATGTCATCCTTGTAATGCAATCACCATTGAATTTTTTTTTTTCCGCTGACTGTCCACAGGATTTCCAAGCAGGCAGAGTTACCGCTCTGTAGTCTAGAGGATGATAAATGTCTCCCTTCCATGTTCTTACTTGCTCTGCCAGCTCACCACATCAACCAGATGCTCTAAAAGCAAAAGGGACAGAGACATGATGATGACATTTGGCTTTCTAAATGAAAACGTATCATTTCACATTTGCTCTCAGGAGATTCTGCCGCTGTTTTGGTCCTCAGAGGATACAACGGTACAGCAATGAAGAGAATAACCGCAGGATCACATTGAATTGCAGAGCCCAGCTTTGATTATTATATACAGATGACTAAAAGAGCATGAAATTATGTTTGCAAACACAATTGAAATGCACTCTTTGAAAGCGCTGCCATGGAAGCAGGCATATTTTTGTAAACCTAAAAATGCTTGTAATTTGTGTGAATTCTCAGTAACGGGAATGTAAATATCAACATGTTGAGCAGTGTGCAGCTCTTACTGGAAAGTCAAAAGACAGACCTTCATTATGGAAATTTGTCAGCAGTTTAGCCATGGAAGTCTATTTTAGTGACGATCTGGGCACAGACAGAGACAGTCATCTGTGCAGGAAGATCCTCTCTAATTTGTGGAGACTATAGAATTAATGTTCTGCCCTACTGCCCATCTGTGACTTATTTAAAGTGTGCTGAAACATATACTGTGCTAAATGTTGCCACACACACAGGCCAAATGCAACCAGCAAAAAAAAAAAAAAACTATGCTGTGTTGGATTTAGGGGTTGCCTTCAAGTTAATTTTTGGCTCAATTTCTTATTAGGTGATAATAAGATGATGACTCTTCTCCCAGAAATGCGAGCGGTAGACCACCGTACTGTCTGTTGGTTTGGGGAGGAAAATCCTGCCTTAAACTCAGTTGGATCTCTGAAATGAATGAACAGACGGTTCTGTGTTTAGAGAGAAGATAAAAAAGGATCAGCCTTTCTCATTGGATACTGTAGCTGATGCACTGGAACATATATATATATTCTGATATAATTTTAGGGTTGGTGTTATTCTATATGTTCGTTACTGTCAGCAATTCCCCTTAAAATAACAAAAGCAACGACGCGTTAATATGTCTCTCTGATTCTTTCTGACTTCCCTGTCCCGTCTGTGGCTTTCTGCTCCCATTTGTTCCCCCTTAGGATGTAAATCAAAGATATATAAGGCCAAAATTAGCATATTAACACATATTTTTCATACTACTGTATATTTATAGCATCAGTATATGTGGGATTAACTGAAAAACAAACTAACTGTGTTTCATGGTAATGATGGAACACGTCACTCAGAGCAGTAATGTGCTTTTTAGTATTTTTTAAACAATAATGGAGCTCTCTGGCAAAGACGAATAAGACTTATCCTGTCTAGATCATACTTATTAGTCGTATTAGTTAATTGTTGGGTTTTGGTCTTTTCATCAGATTT
>JAOXYL010000113.1:16035036-16048095 GCA_028564955.1 Terapon puta | reverse complement strand
TATCTATCTATCTATCTATCTATCTATCTATCTATCTATCTATCTATCTATCTATCTATCTATCTATCTATCGATCGATCGATCGATCGATTGATAGTTTACTTACTAACAAGTTTACCAGAGGTATGTTGCATAAATGCTACTTTTTGAATATGAATATGAAAAAACCTGCACACTGTACACTTAGCAAGCCAACCAATGCTGTATTCACTTTATAATCCAGGATACCGAGGGATCAAGAGAGGTAAGATAATCTAATGTAATGGATATAGTTCCTATATAAAGTTGGGTTGAAGCATTAAGCTGGTAATTCATCACTTTCTGTGGGTGGAAAGGTGACTCCAAAGCATATATCCCAGCAGCTGGATTTTTAACTAAAAGTGTCTTCTTAACATAAAATGTGACTCTGAGTGTTGTCTGTATTTCCTAACCAAGACAGCACAAATCATAATAAAATATGTAATGTTGTGAAAAGTGACCAGATTCTTAACATACACGTGCATCCTAATTAGTGCCAGTTGTTTCCCCCTATACATTTTCAAGACTTCAAGGAACAAATAACATGCAACCAATCTGTCCGTTTTTGTAAGATTACCTGTCCCTCTGGTTGGACCTCAAAGAAAGCAATCCACTAAACCCAAAAGACATCCATTATGTGCCATGGAGAATTCCTAATGAGAGCTGAAAATCAAACCGTTGTGTAATCGGACACTGTACTGTACACAGTAAAGATTCTCCAACTCGTTTTTCCCTGAACAGCTTCAGCACCTGATCAAAAGTTTGCTGAAGGTCATAAAAATTCCTCACCTTCAGTTAAATTTATGGCAGTACTCATTAGTTGAAATAAAACAGATTAATGCAAGTGCAATTAAATGTGACCTATAGGTTTAATAATGAAGTGGAGTCTACTTAAGCATGTCTTTTCCATTCTCCCCAGCCATCCTGGAGTCCACATAAAACTGTTTTAGTGAAGGTGTACACTGGAAACAGTGGTGAAAGGGACTGCTCACGAAATTTTAACTGCTCTAGGTTCTGTTTGCAACTTTAATGCAGCTGCTTAGAAAAAAAACATAATCCTAAAACTGCTCATACTTTTGTATATTTATGATATATGTCTTTTTAAAATTTGTACCACAGTCTACTACTTTCCTTTCAGTTTTAAATGGTCAGTCCTGGGGCCTTAAGTGTCAGTGTGAGATTTTTCTGTTGATCTCGAGTGTTAGTCCACATCATGCTGTCCCACAGGGACGGGGTATTAGTTCAGAGAAAAGGAAGCCACTACCTCATTATGCTGCTAATTTTAGGCACCAGGAAAAGATGTTTGGAAACTTTTGGCCCAGATTCCAAGAGCTGGAGTGGTACCCGCTCTGCTCTCTATTCCCATGGGTGAAGCAGGGGTGATTTTGGTACTTGAGCAAGCTCAAAGAAACAATTTACAACATATACAGTGGAACTTCAAAAGTGTCTTATCAGAGTCAGGCATCAAACATGAATGATTCCATATGAAATAGCAACTTTCTGTTTACCGTAATTAGGGGAATATTTTTTCCATTAGGGAAGTAAAAATAAATTAACTTGGCTTTGGCTGAGGAGTTGACGTGTAACTCCACACATTTTTTCAGGCAAACAATACCTTAGAAAACAGTTATTGTGATGCTTTAGTTGGTCAGTTCTTACAAAATATAAGTAAAAAAATTATACATGCATTAATTGATAGTTTGAAAGCAGCAGAACACAACATTGCCAGATGTATGATATGAGATTGATGGCAAATTCATTACCACAATTACTGATTTATACAAATCATATTCAGCCTCCATGTAGCTCCATTTACTTGCTGGAACTGGAAATAACACTGTTCAGAGTAGCCGATTGAACCAAAACAGTAAAATCGTGGACTTTAAACCTAAAACCATGAGCTGAAAGATGCTAAAATGATCTATAGAACTGAGGTTGCTAATTTATCAATGAGAGCACCTCTCATATTACACACTGAATTACAGCAGCATTTAAAGGTCAACAGTGTCATTATCTAAAGGAGTTGTATATATATATATATATATATATATCAAAAATCCCAGCATCATCTATCTTATGATATGTTTTTGTTATATTAAAAAAAAGAAATCATGTTAAATATGAATGTCACATCTAAAAAAACCACCAAAAAATCACATGTTGTTTTACTCAGTCATCTATTTATAGAGTGTTACAGGGGAATAAAAACTTGAAAAGCATGTCGAGTGGCAGAGCTCTCTTAAATCCTGGCGTCGGCTCTGTGTTGACCATAAACCTGGCAGGAGCTGCAGGGAGGATTGGGGAGGTAAACCTAACAAACTCATAATAAACATGATGGTTGATTAATTGCAGATGAAACAAATGACACTCGGACACTGGGGTCCAAGGAAACGTTCTCAAGGGCACAGCTGACTAGAGAAATGTGGCGCCGGGCCTCCCATAAAAGTCTTTGATGGTTATTAAGACTTGGCCAGTGAAAATGCAATGCAGTGTCTTCAGAGGACATCATGCAGGTTGGCATAGGAGGAGAAAAAAAACTGCTCTATGGATGAGATAGTCATAACTTTTCCTATATGTTCAGGTTTATATTATCAAAAAAATATAGAAAAAGAAATATGGCTGAATCTTGACCAACACTGTAGGCGGTGTCGTAAAATTACAGGTATCAGAAAGATAACAGAGATCTACATAAGATCGTGACAACAAATGTCATCTGTGGGAAATCGCTGGGCTAACCTCTGTCAGAAAACAAACAATTTAGAGCCTTTGTATAAATACACAACGTGACCTAATCCGGTACTTTCCTGAAAAGGGGATGGCGAAAAGAAAAGTGTTTGTTGTTCCGACGAAACATCCATTTACAACACTGTACATCAGAGTGCCGTCCCTGCCCAGTCGCGTCAGACCACCCACCCACACACTGTTGAAACACACTCAAGAAACAGTCATTAAACCATTTCCCCAGGTCACTCAAATCAGACTTGTTAAAGCTGTGAACTGGAGGAAAGAGACCCCGCTGGTAGCCATCCAACAAACTCCAGCCACAGCACACTGACCCTGATTGATAATATTTGTTTGCTTCACTTTAAGCCTCAGATCCATTAGTCACCACTGTGTCATCTGTCTGTGGTTGTCAAGTCTTTGTTGTTGAGTATTGATGGTTTATATTCCCGTTGAAGTAATATGTGAAAATGACTGTTGATGAGTTGTGCATGCGTGCCACATGTCTTGCGCGGACGCTCGTGTTTGTTTCAGTTACCACAATAAGAGTTTATTATGGCATAGTATAAATCATAATAAATTCCAACATTTTTTAACACTGTAAGGTAGGCTAAGTTTATTTGTATTGCACCTTTCAAGACAAGATATAAAGGTATGAAAAAAAAATGAAATAAAAATAACATACCGCGCGACACTCACTGCGAGGTTGCATCGAAGGCCCTGCATGTAACATTCAGAATATGCTTGTTAACAGTGACACCTGTGGCCATGAGATGAACTGCAGTTAGCATCGAGTTGTTTGCGCATGTGCTCACACTCCGTTTGGACAAGGGAGCATCAGCCAAAACCATAAAGTGTCTCACACAAGACTGAACACGATCGGCAGCTTGCTTTTCTTTAAAATTGTTAAAGGAAAAATATCTTGCTAGCCAGCTTGATCAATCGCTGTTGGTTTATCTTTTACCAACAAGCTTAGCAACATCAGCAGCTGCTGAACCAGATGGAAAATTTTAAATACATTTGTTGTGGTGTGTGCCGGTTGCTCGTGGACTCCACTTGCCACAGCAGTATTATTCCAAAATAAGGAGATTTTAATGTGATTCAATTGCCTTAAACAGATCAAAAGGTTGCCAAAATAATATCAAGAGGTAGAATTGTAAGGACTATGTCATGTCGGCCCACCAGGTGACAAGCAAAAAACTTTTAAAAGTCTGTTTTATGAATGAAGTTTGGATCATCGAGGGCTCAACCAAGAAAGTCAATGAAAGACTCATTTTTATTTAAGTTATGTTACAGTCTGTTCACACAACACACAACTCCACAACAACAACAGAAAGCTTTAAACATACACCCCCTTTAAGTTGAACTGTGCTCAACTTTCACCCAGTCACTGTCTGACATGACAAAGGGCTGGCTGCTGAGTCTTACGCAGTCTTTGCAACTGCGAGCACATTGGCCACCTTCTTTGACTGACGTGATTTACAGTAAATTTGGGTCAGACACAATAATGCAGTGAGCTCTTTCTGCGGCCACCAGTGCCAAACCCGTCATGCGCACGTGCTGTTGTCTGAGCCGTTTCCAGAAAACTCGATCTGCACAGCTGAAGTGGTCAGCACCAGAGTCCATGCATTTTTTTTTTCGTCAGCAAAACTCAGCAGTGACTTACAGTAGCTAAGGGACTTGGCTTTTGTCAGAGGGAAATAAAACATAAAAATAGGGCAGACGGCCCCTCTCAAAAATACATTTATATCTACAAGAACAGCTAACAGGTCTATTTCAATCCTCCTCAGCCTTTTCCAGGCAGCCATTATCCCTAATAATTGTTAATCTAATGAACAATGACTGATTCCCAACACGTTTCAAAGTTAGGCAACATGCAACAGTGTTTAATATAATTGGATAAATGACTATAATAACAATCAGCTGCCAAAGTCAAAGTGTGGATATTCAACAATGGCTGCCCTGACTGCCTCCGTGGTAGCAGGCTGACGGGATATAACACTGGCATTCAAAGCTCACCCTGACGCTGGGAGGAATGTTTCTCCTGTTTTGGTTCTGAGCATGCTGAATAGACGTCATTTTGACTATTGGGCTGATTTTCACACAGATAGCGAAGCAATGTTTGCATACTTGTACATAGGGGTGGGGAGATTAGTTAATTGGCATCAAAGCAGGTAGGGCAGGTGCCACCACATCTTTCTTTGTGTGAGCAGCAGCCTGCACAGGTGAAGTGGAGTTCATGACGTCAGCCCCTCAGCCTGGGACACCAGTGAGGTTCATGAGACGAGCCACAGCTCTCACGTTCTGCACATATTTCATAAACCCCTGGCTGTGGAGGGAACCAACCGAGAGTCAGCTAATGAAAATGCCATACTGCAGAGAGGAAGGGCTTTATTTGAAGGAAAAAAGTTTAAAAGGGAAGTCAAAAGGATAAGTAGGGAACCAATCAAACCAAAGTGTGTTACCAAATCATAGCCTTGCTGCTTCTGTTTTAAAGCCAATGGCTTTAGAATGATGGATGAGCTTCACATTGTATGGGGTTTTTTTCACCATAGGAGGAATTTCTCTCTGGCAGTAGCGATGTCCATAAATAGGTGCCAGTTTGAGACTGGTTTCTCCCCGCGTGGTGAAGCGTGGGTGGCTTTTTGGAACTATAGTTTAAGCACACAAAAAAGCAATGAGGAAAATCTCGTGCAGCCACATTTTTGGTTTTCTCTCCTCTTGCTTTCATTCTCTCTCCCTCTCTTTTTGCAAATTATGTGTGATAATTTTCAATTTGATGTATAACAAACATGTGTAGGATATCCTTTGTAATGCTCAAGCACAGTGTCTTCTCAGTGCTGTCTAACCAAAGCCGGCAGACTGACAAGAACATTGGTAGAGGATTGGTGGACGGTTTCTCTGGTTGCCTCTCTCTGTCTTTGATTTTTGTATATTATATGTTAACATGCATTCCTACAAGGATTCCACTGGACTGAGTCTCATTACCCTGCGGTGAGTAGATCTGAAATGTAGTCGACATCCTGCAAATGTTAATGTTTAAAAGTAATCTATCGAGAAATTAAAGAAAATCTGCCAGAACCACAGTAACAAATAGCTGTAAATTGTTTTTGTTTTTTTCAAATGAAGTCATGGAGGTTTAACACCAGCTCTTCATCCATATTCACCCTGATTTCTGTGTATAGCCTCTGCGTAAAGATAACTTCAGGAAATATTAAACGGACCAGAATGATAAGTATAAATGGTAATATATATATAGTTAGACAAAAGTTCAGTCTTTTGTTAACATACATGTTTAATAGATTAATTAGGAAAAATGCTTCATAGTGCTGCTTCAGCATACCCTAAACCACCGCGATCTAACTGTACTTTACCTGTGCATTTTGTAAATGTTGAAGGGGTGGAGGCGCTTGTTTCAGATGCTGTCTTGATAGCGTGACACTGTGAAAACATTCACGTTGCACAAACTGAGTACATGTCATGCTTGCATCGCCAACAGTTTTCATATCTATAGACCACAGTACAAAGTCTGCACATCACTTGTTGTGATAGTCATTTTATTTAGTCATTTGTTGCAAGACGGGACTTGCTATTGAATGCAGTGTGGTGTAATTGGTCACATTTACATACAGTAGATGCTACTGCACCCTTGTGCCCATGCATGTAATAGTGACTGTGCTGTCTGTGTTAAGAATACAAGAAAAATTCGGAGTAAACACTTTTTACATGTTATGAGCTGCCAACTAAGAAAAACAATTAAGCAATATCAGGGTTGCAAAACTTTGAATTTCCAGCATTCATTAGATGCCAATCAGAGCTGCATGGGCAGAGTTTATCTCAACCCAAAAAGATGATTTATGAAGACTTCTGGATGGATTCTTTGGCCTTTGCATCACTATGCTGGTGATTGTTCTGCCAAGACACTCAAGACTCAGGCTTCTGTGCAAGAGTCAGCCTGCAATATGGGCCAAAGATAACGTGATGTTTAAATGTTTGGGTTTTTTTCCCCTCCCACTTAAGCAGAAGGTGAGAAACCAAGCTACCAGCATAGCTCTCATATTTGTAAGCACAGTTCTTTAGGAAAGATATGAGGTCTGCAGAAGCTGGGGGTTGTTATAAATTACCTGGTGATGAAAGTGATAATCCTTGTCAAAACAGCTCCTATACTGGCATGGGCAGAGTCCAGATCGTTGCCCATCTTTCCCTGCAAAGCTTTGTCACATTTGATTAGATCGTGATCTGGATGTGGTTGACTTCGGGGCAAAAAGACTGCAGTCACATAGGATGATTAAAAGTAAGTCCATGCACAAATGTAGCTATAAAGTTGCTTCTTCGCCGCCAAATGGAAGGGGATCAAAAACGCCACTGATGTTATAAATTGAGCTTTTATCGCAAACCTATGAAAGCCAATCCTGAATCATTTGTAAATCGCTGCCACACAGTGAGAAATGCTCTGACGTGAACTTTCAAACCATCTTTTTTTATAAAAAATAATCTGCCTATTTAGCAACTTTCCAGACTCCACTAACAATTTCCTGGGTCAAAGCACAGTCTGTTTACACTACTTTAATCGAGACGTGCTTGTCACACGAAATGATTAGAGTAGAAGGTATCGTTTAAGGATTAATTACTTTGTTTAACATACATGCAACCTGAAAGCATTTGTAAACCACCATACCCAAACACATTAAAGGCAAGGTTGTACTGCGCCTAACGTTTCCCAAAGTAAATTCTTTTTTTTTTCAAATAGCCAGACATTTAACCACGTAATGACTGTGATAAGTCCTCTTTATCGGGCCACAGAAAATGCTTTGAGGATAAGGTTCTGTAGATAATAATTAAGATGATATAGCCAGTCGGAGCTTGCAGTGGGCAACTTCATGTTTAATTGCTTAAATCAACATGATAAGATGCTCTTTAAATGTCTGCGTGGCTCTGACAAAGCACGCTGACATTGTGAACAGGCATTCACTGTTTACTTATTCAAGACCTCCATTACGAAGATTGAATCAGCCAACATCAAGATGAAGAACAATGTGAGCGCACGAAGGATTTGTTTGGTATCGGCAAAAACAGAAATACAAGTCGTATTAAATCAGATTATCTCTAGCACCGTTTACTGCGTAGGAGGCCAAAGTACAACGCTCAGAAAGACGCATGAAATCGCAGCAAGAGAAGTCATATCATTCCCCTCTTACTCATCAGACTAGACTGCTCAGCACAAGCACAATCTCATAATCATTACCATTACAGATGAAAGGCAAGGTCCAATTAGAGTGGCTCCAATTGCTGCAATTAAATAAGTGTGGTTGAATGATAATATCTTTTCCCCCCAGAAATAAAAGAAAAAGACGGCAGCATTGAATAATCATACAATCAAAAACAATCAAGTCGGACTTTGAAGTTGTTGCACTACCAAATCTTAGAAATACATCTGGTGTAGAAATGGTGTTTTGGGCTCAGCCGACAGGCGCCGGTGGACCACTGTGTCGCGGGCCACGGGGTCGGTCCTACTTATTCCAGTACCGTAGGGCTGCTTTTGGGTTGCTGAGGACACTGGTGTGTGTTCCCACCCACAGAGCATTGCACCAGACCGCCAGAGTCCACAGCCCTTTCACAGCCGTCCAAGAGTTGTCCCATGATCCCATCCCTGCATCAAAACCAGCTGAGTGCGAGTGCGGCGCGGTAAGCACTCGTGCTCACACATAATTTGTAGCTGACTGCTACTTTTGCAACCAATTGATCACTGTGTAAATAAACATGATATGAATGGAACAAAACGTTACTGCTTCACTCAGGAGGATGAAGCCTCTGTTTTATATTCGAAAGGCTTCAAGCTCCTATTTTAAGCCTTTATTGTAGATTTGTCTGCTTGTCTAGTCATTTCATCTGGCCTCGTACTGTATGCTGTATCAAACGCCGACTGTCCATTTCACAGCTGAAGAGCTGCTCACAGGACAGTTTTCCAGCTGGGCTGAGATCCAGTGTAGTTCCCCTTCACCCAGTGGACTTCAGGAGCACTCAAGCATGCCAAACAGAATACACCCTGATTGCTCCAGACTGGGACAGCAGATATTTCTTCAGTTGCTAGACATTACTGGAGCAAACAAACACGGCAACCAATTTACTATCTTAAAATCAACACAAAATGCCAAGGTGGATCCATCTCAATAGGACTAATTATCATTACGATGGTGTGCAGCTGCAGGAAATTTACTGTGCACGTCTGTTGAAGATATTCTTTCATTTTATCTTTTTGGAGACCTTCTGGCTCTGCCTCAAAAGGAAAAATGTGTTCCATCAAAAAAGTATCATTTAAAATTGTATTAATTAGGCTTGTACTTGAGTGACTGTAGTGGCTGATGTCATACTCTGTCTTTTTACGTCAGTGACTTTACAACATATTATCTTAGCTTTGCAGCTTAAGCACAGATGCATTTGATGCAAACTTGAGAATGAACTGTCATTAATGTGAAAATGTGAAAATAGCCCCTGAATGTTGAAATTGCTTCGTCCAACCCCATCTTTGATAATGAACAAAGGGCAAATGCTTCAGCACATGAAACGCAGCTACTCAACCGCGCACTTAAGGGGCATTAAAGGACAGTTAGGAGCTTTTGAAACAACTCTGATCTAGACAAAAATGAGATTAAATGTCCGATTAAGGACGACCAGAAGTTGAAGTTTATTATTTCAAAGGTTGAGTGGGTTTAATCATAGGCTCCGGTACTTAGGGATTTGCTGCTGCTACTGGGCTAAGCAGCCATTTTCACCGTGTTTACATAAACTACCCAGTTACTTGCATAGTTTACTTTAGTACCAACATGTGGGTCGCAGAGGTTTAATATCGCAGTCAGAGTAATTACCTGAGTTATTTAAAGGATTTGTTTATTTTATCCAATGCCATATCAAAAGCTACAGAAAATAGCGACGGTTTAAATCACAGGACATCAGGTTGAAAAGGACGTCTGCAGATATAAGGTGAGGAATAGAAAATTTAAAGCAGGGAGGCTGTTAAGGTTTAAAACAGCCAGATACTATTAAGAACAGCGGAGGGAGAAGTACAATGCAGTATCCTGTCTTATCTTACTGAGTGAATGACCTGTGGTTGAAACAAGGCTCTCTGTGTGTTTTACAGCAGCATGCAGTGAAATCAAGAGCTTATCAGTCCGAGGACAGCAAACTTATAAGGGGAAAGAAGGACTGCAGCACAGTGATCTATTTTCAGCCTTTGATGCTCCTAACAAACCAGCAAAATCCACACTGCTGCATCTCCATCAAAATAAAAAATGGCGTACTGTGTATGACTGCAACACTAATGTTAGCAGTAGGGTGTACAGCAACACACACATTACACTAAATTTGGTGAAGCTGGACTTTCAGTCCGTCTTTGGGGGTATAATCTGTCACACATTACGAGCTCTGACAGGAGTGTGAAGGAAACACACAAAATTGCCTCAGGGGTACCATGGCCGACTTAACCACAAACAGACCATGCCGGACTTCTCACAACAGGTATTTTTGTAGAGCCAATAGCATAACTGAGAGGTGAAAGTTTAGCTTAAGTTACTTCAAATGAGAAAATGCTGTCACAGGCCTTTCATGTCCTCGACTCGAGCGCTTTGTGTCGCGGGGCGCGCTGATAGCCATGAAAAACTGTTTTGATGATGATGTCACGACGTCCTAATCTGATTGCTCTTTTTTCGCCTGGCTTTAGGGCACCTCTCCCCACATCCTGTCAGGAACGCAATTCAATATACAAACATGTTCCTACAATGCAGCGCACACACCGGCTAAGAGTAGGTGACTTGGCAACCTGTCCAGCATTGAGCAAATAGTGTAAACCATATTTACAGAGGCCGTTATCCAAGTAAATTAACGTTGTTAACTTCTCACACAGCATTTGTGAACAACTACTGATTAAACTCTGGTAGCTGATATAAGGTTGTTGAATGTGTTTACACAGAACTAAATCTTTAAAAGTTTTTAAAAGTCCAAAAATGAAATCTTATGTTAAATATATCAAAGATCAAAACACAATAAAGACAGTTTAACTTGGAGCAGTATTTATTTTCACTGTTTTTTTCCACTTGAACATAACCATTAAAGCTATAAAACTTGACATATCCATGTAAGTCCAAATGGTTAAAGTTGCTAGTTTATCAAAACACCCAGTGGACAAGCGACATTAGCACCCAGTTAGTGTTTCTGGCCGACTGATGACTGAATCCTCTCTTGTCTTAGCTCCGTTTCAGGATCCACCAACTTCTAAGTGGAAGTATCAGGCTCTGTAGTTGCTAAACACACCACTAAACAGACAGGTAAGATTCATTCCAATTACCAGAGATCTTTGGCTGAAAAACTGGTGGACCATATTGAAAGGAGTCGAGAAAATGAACCACAAGTTGTACAACCTGAAAAATGTAGGGCAGAAGCTGCAGAGTCAAGTGATAACTCTATGTGGGTTTGTCACTCCAAGTGACCCCTTTGACTTTACATGAAGTCATCTGGCTCATCGGCCTTACCAATATGAAATGTATTCATACACAAACCAAATTATGGTAGACAACCGAGCTCAGTGTCAGCTAATCAGAAATGATGACACAGACTAAACAGCTTTGGCAGTCTTGTGGAAGAGATTCGCAAAATATACATGAAATACTACATTAAACAATATTCTGCTTTGAACTACCACAGACCACTGCCATTGGTCAATCATATTTCATTTCACTGCGCAGATTAGAGGGCGAAAGTGTAACTGACTGACAGATTCTTATTACTTAAGAATGATGGAGGAAGGATATCAGTATCCAAACATGGTTCTCCAAACAGAGCAAAGGTTTATGGTTGTTGCCTTAAAAAGTATTGGTTATCATTTCTATTGTACGGAGGCCAATTTGGTGTTTAGCCAGTCATCCACAAACTCAGAGTATTATTCCTTTAACAGTGAACCATGCTTGAGCTGGCAACATTATTAAGAGCTGTCAGCACCATCTCCGCTGCCACAGACACTACTGAGCCTCTGACTCACTCAGTCTCACATCAACTCTTAGTATTCTTAGAGCGAGATTTAAAATGTCATTACATCACATCTGTGGTACTTTAGTTTTCTTAAATGTTATCCTCTCATACGCGAGGTTCGAGTACCCCTCAACGGATGAGTCCTATAGCATATAGCTTCCTCCCGCACTCATATAGAATAGATTTCCTTTGATTGTTGTTATATTTTCCATCGTTCTTAACTCACTTTTTGGTGGCAAGGTACTTCCTTCCTGACCGCGAGCAAAGGGTTTCTGCGTGTACTTTTTTTTTTGCATGTCTCCAGGCTCATTTCTGAATATGGCCCTCTTCAGTGCAGAAAATTGCATTACAGCTCTGGCAGGAAAACGTTTGAGAGACGACTGTTTTCTCGACTCAGTTTACCGTTTTTGTTGCAAAGAGGTAACCTAATCTTTCATCCTTAATGAGGACATATTTCATGGCAAATGCATGATCACTTAAACAGTTCACCTCACCTTATTCAAATCACATTTTCCCTGATTGGGACAAGCGATACCCACACATTTCAAATGTACAGAAATGTTTGAAGGCCAAAGGCTTAACATGATATATGCTATAAGAGGAAATAATAAGAGAGTGGTGCAGCTGACATACTGAGAGCATTTTCACTTCTGAGGTTTGCTGCGGAGAGAACTGGCCCGGACTGACACTGGACCGAGTGAAACAGTAAGTAATCTTTCGTCTTGGCTCTGTTCCATTTTCACGTATCCTTCTTTCATGCTAACAAGGTGCAGTGTTTGCTAAATGTAGCCCATCACTTGTGTGTCTTTTAGTGGCACATGGAGAGGAAGAAAAACATATACACCCTAACTGCATCGTGATCTGGTGTTCATTTGATAGTTTTGAACATAGGAAGCCCAGCTGGTTTTGATTTTTGCAGCTTGCATGCTGGTCAGAGTTGCCTTGTTTTATTGGAAATCTTGTTCATATATCCCCTGCCCAGTCCTCACTGACCTCTGACAGCTCCCATGGGGCTCATGGGTACATCCACAAAGCCCTACAGTGCCGTGCTCTGTGGACACGGATGCTGCCTGATGACACTCACACTGTTCAACAGTCTGGGTTGTGTTTGCGTAGCTCTGCCATTTAGTCAGTTTTTGTTCCACAGAAGAGGGAGGTGTTGTCTTGTCACTGAACTGAGACAAGCTGTTGGACTACAATTCCTGAGCCACACGCCAGCATGACTACATGCTGGCTCAAAGCACTGCATGGTTTTAGTCAGAGGACGCATATTCTTAGAAATTTTTTATCTCATTTGGT
>JAOXYL010000113.1:16024016-16034936 GCA_028564955.1 Terapon puta | reverse complement strand
ATGAAAGTGAGCGCAGATTTTAAATAGATCTTTAAAGAGAGGAGAGACCCAAATCTCCTGTTGGTACCTCTCTGTGCTGCTGTGGCTATAACAAGAGAGCAGAGGTTGTAAATGCTCTGCAGATATATTGAAAATGACACAGTACTTTAGATAAGGCACAGAAATCCCCTGTGATTGCAATGGCTATTGAAGCTTAAATATTTTGAGACCACGCAGAGGAGGCCAGTAGACTGTGCCTTACTCAAAACAGTATAACTTTAATGAGAAAAATGTAGATTATACCTTTGCTCTATATGTGGTTGTTTTTGTGTGTTATTATTTCTTAGTTTATTGGGTTCTATACAAAAGTTATCGAGGCTGAAACTTGATATCTTTGAGACATTTTAAAAGTAGCATTGCTTATTTCCCTCCATTGTGCTCAACATTTGTGTTGCATCTTTGATCTGTTTTTCCCATAACACTGCACTGTAGCATGGCATTTAGAAATATATAGAATATATTTGAGATTTTTATAGATTTTGGGGGGGGGAAGTGCCACTAAGCTGACTGTGTGATTTATTAATCATTGCTGTGTTTCTTTTAGCAGTGCTTGGCCAATGCTATGTTTTTGCTAAGGATAAAACATACTAAATCATTTGAGTCCCTGCAAAGCTGTATCATACAATACTCTTTCAGGAACAGCCCAAATCCATGTGAGATGTGAAATAGTAAATAATAGCCTTGGATTTAGCTGGGATAGACCCTGACACTGGGTCGTTGCTTTGCTTCAAACGTAACTTTTCTTTTCCTTGACATGGATCACTATCCTGATGTAAAGCTGGCATTCTGTTCTGATTTAGACTAATAATTTATTGCATCTGGCATCAGGGTCTGCACAACAAGACCAAAGGCACAGCACAAGCTTTCAAAAAGAACCTGATATTTCTGCACCCTAATCAGTTTAAGATGACCCTCTTCTTCGTGAAAAAGCTCTATTTGCGAGATCTAGCAGACAAAACATCTTTCTAGACTTACAGAGCCATTAATATAGATATAATCATAGGTCTCTTCCAGAGGATTTTGCCCTCAGAGAGAATTTCTTTCTAGTGAGTGCCTGACTCCCTTCAAAGCCAAAGTGTGACTTACAAATGACTTGCTGTGAATGAGTGACGGAGGACATGAGAGATGGCCGGCATCCCCTTTGTGGAATATTAATTTTGCTCAAAGGGTTTCAGGAGACAAAAACACACACAGAATGTACCCAACCACCATTTTATATTAAAACAAAACTTAATGTTACCATCAAGACACCATCAAATGTCATCTTTCAAGCATTAGTGATTTAAGAGGGTGAAAAAGAGGAATCATCTTCCCTCTTAAATTCTCCTCATCCTAAATTCATCCCAAAAAAAATCATCAAATTTTAAACAAAAATTCTAGTTTTACAGACATTTTTTGGAACAATTTAAAGTAAAAAAATGTGTTCATTTACGTGGTTCAGCCACATTTTACTAACCACATCCTGTCCCGGTTCACCTTACAATATCATTGAGGTTGCAAGACTCGGCAGATCAGACTGAGGAAAGACTCATCGGAATAACAGTGAAACACGGGCCGGCTTCCCGGCCATCAAAGCAAGTTCGGAGCTGCCTTTTGAAAAACAATGGCGCAACAGCTAATGTGGCTCATTGAAACGCTCGGCTGGCCGTGAATGGCCACATTTCCCCACGTTAAAAGACATCTTCAGAGTCAGGCTTAGTGGAGGTGAGACTGTCACTTCTACTGGCGCCTGGCCTCACCTGGCTGCATGACTTCACCAGTGTCAGGCCAACAGTATCCACGGCCAGGCACACACTCCTACTGTATATACAAAAGCTGCCAAAAACACACACTTTGATACTTTCCATTTGTTCTCCAGTCTGATAGTTTCCTGCGATACAGCATTTTCTGAGAGCCCAAATGCTCTGGTGCTGCATGTTTTATTTGCTGAATACTGCTTTCAAATTATGATGAAGGTTCTAGTATTAAACGTATGGAAAATTTACCCTCTTAATTTCGAACAAAATTGAGTTTGAGAGAAATAATACTGTTATCCTTTAAATAGAAAATATTTATCTTTGTGGGTGTTCCAGTTAGAAGGGCGGCTGTATGCAGTTCAATGTATGTATTTCCTTATGCATGTATTGTACTTGTGCATACAGCATGTGTGTGTGGGACCACTGGGAGTGTGCTCGCCCTTGGTAACCCACAAAGAGAGGGAGCGTTGGGCTGCGGGCCACAGACTTTGGGCAGTTCTTGGCTGAATTATACAGCTTGGTGAGATCCACTGAGGGTGACCCCACTTGCTGAAAGCAAACACACAAATAAGATCTGGTCTCTGCGTGCTGTGAGCTCTGAGACTAAATTCTTTGTTTGATTTCATTTAACAGCTGCTATGTTATTGTAATATAATGTATGGTCAAATGCTGGAAAATACCTTAAGTCCCATCACATATAGTACACTATGTTTGACTTTAAATAGTTTAAGAGTGTTGAAATTCAGTTGCTCTTATAATAAGTGACAGAGGGAATAAAATACTTTCCAGAGATGTATGTTGGTCTTAAGACTGAAATGTAAATGCAATCCTCTATTTCCACTACCTTGGCCAATTTTATTTGTCCCATTTCAGGGAACCTCCACTTCACCAGAACTGTATCTCAGATACAAACATCCAACATGCCCGGAAATATTTTAATTGGTGTTTTTATATTTACCTAGCTGCAAATGAAGCATTGAAATGAAATAATGTCTTCCAGTTGTACCCCAGAACAACCCATAATGTTGGCAATTAAGCTATTATCTTGAAAGTAAAAATGTTGGGAGATGGACAAAAACAAAACCTAAATTGGAACCTAATTTTCAAAGGAGATGATAATCTTTACATTGACGTGATGGCTCTGAACACACCACGTATTTTCAGATTTAGTTTCACAGAAAAAGGTACTTTCCACACTCCGCACTTCCTGTGTAGCTCTTGTTGTAACATATGAAAGGGATGAAAATAAAGCAAATTCACATGAGCTGATGATGAAATAATAACCAACAATCTAAAGATCAATGACTAAATTCCTCAGAGAAGTTAATGTTACTGTACCCTCTTTATTGCACATTTTCTAGTCCTTCCGGGTGTGGGACTATTAAACCAGCATCAATACTCCCACCTACTGGCCAGTGCCTGTCAGTGTGCAGCCCTGCAGCCCCTTTCCCAACCTCCCACCGCCCACCTCGAAGCTTCCCTTCCTGCTGGAGGAATGGTAAAGTGATCTGTTGGTCCCTAAGTGCTTTTTGCTGTCAGTGGTGTTGACGTGGGATGCAATAGAAACCCAGCTGAGGCCACCTTGATGGAGCAGACCTGTTGGGCTACTGCATCAATAGACACAGTGTACACATTTGCTCTGAGGCATGTTTGTTTGGGTTTTTTTTTTTTTTTCGTTTTTCTCACTCTTTATTTCTGTAAATTTCTTTCTTCATTTTCATAAAACAAAAGAAAAATATGTTATACAATTTTGATTTTATTTCTTAATTTAGGGGGGAAATACTATATTCTTTTAGCACACACATTAAAATGTTGTATTCCTGCTTTGTTTGAAAAGATTAGTTTAATTGATTGTTAAACACCCAATTTATCACTGTTTCTGTTACAAGGAATAAATGAAGATGATAATATTCTGGTAAGTATTCTCAATGTGTGTTTTTGTTTCCATCAAGCTCCATCCTGGAAAATAGACATATTTCAAGGCCCTTTAGGAACGATGGACTGTATGGGAAAATTCCCCCCAACTGTTGGAGGAAACCATGGACACAAACAGAGGAGAGTTGGGGACTACCTGCTGTTTAAACAGATAGCAGGGCCTGTGTGGCCGTGACTGCAAAGGCCCCTGAACTTCGCTCCACTTCAAATGTTTAAGAGTCCCAGCGAGGGCATTGGAGTTCTCCTGAGGAATAAGCAACTACTTGGCCAGAACAGCCTTTGGATCCCAGGGTGGACCGCCAGCGGCGATGCAGAACCCTTCTGCTGATTGGTTAGCGGACATGCAGAACATCCTCCAGGGAGCTGATGCTTGGGTGGTTCAGGAGATTTCCAAGCAGCCGCGCAATTAACTCAAATAAGCTTGTGGAGAATGACTTAATGTGCATCAGGCCTTTGCCGCGTGGACACATTATTGAGAATATCTAGTGTTGCCGGAGTTCACAAGAGATGCACATTACAAGAAAGAAAACAAAGGAAAAAAAGTGCATAGAGTGATGGGATAAGGTGATGGTATAGTGGAGGCTGTACCAGCAAAACACCTGTAGTCCTGCAAGCAGAAACTCTGAACTTTGTACGTTGTGTGGGGGGCTTGGGGCATGACTCCTTCCTCACAGAGCCAATGACTGACCAGGGACTGAAAATAGCAGTTGTAAAAATAAATGCAAAAGTAATACCTGCTCAGTCAGTGAAGACACCACATGTGGAGAGAGGAACAGGTGAAGACACACCAATCTGATTTAGTTAAAAACACATCAGTGCAGACGAACTAGAGCTGGATATAAAAATTAGAAAAAATCTCAGACCTTCATTTTATACAGAGAAAGCATTCTCAGGCCTGAAAGACAAGCCTCTCTTTATAAAACTCACATCACCAAGGACAGAAAACACCACATTGATATGTTGCCACCCCATGACCACCTAAGCTCATTTTATTGCACCCATTTCTGGTTCACGGGAAATCTGCATTTATTTAGAGACATGTGAAAGCGTCAATAAGGTTAAAGTATTAATTGGAAGCCACCCAGCCTCACCTCAACAGTACCCAGTTGTTAATGCAAGCGCCCTTCCCTTGCATTTCCTCTCACTGACCGAGGTACTGAGCTAATCATAATATATTAACTGACCATACAGGAAGTCGTGTCCCACTGTGCAGTTTTAGTTACCATGTATGTCTTTCAGTTTTTAAAGGCCATTTAAGGTAAAGGCGGTTAAGACGAGCATTTTTTAACTATTCCATTTGTTTGCGGATGCCAAATGCCGGTGGCCACTGTTGAACACAGCTGCTTTCAACCTAAAACTCCACCTTTAAAAGAAACAATTTTATAGAGACGTGGTGACATCATTTACACGAATATGTTGTTTAAAATCCAAGAACGTCCCATTGTATATTTGATTTGGCCTCGGGCACCTCAGCTGACCAATACATCACATGTCCCGGGCTACGACTATTTAATGTAGAATCTCCAAAACTCACAAATGCAGTATGACCAAATGTTCCAGAGATGTACCAGTATACTAAACAGGCCATATATCTCGCTCTCCTCTCCAAACAGAAATAGATTTCGCTGAATTGTTTGATAAATTTGGTCTAGGTTTTCCAGCCATCCTTATTGGAGCTCCTACTGTTTTTCTGGCTGTTGGTGGCCTAAGCCCTAATCACCCTCCGCTCCCTCAGAGGCCATAAATTACTCCGATGAGATGGTGCTTTGTGTTCCTTCTGCTGGGGAGCGGGGCGAATTCACAGCGCCATGTTTTGACAACCCGTACTTTAAATCATTGTTTTATGACAGATGGGAAAACTTCTGCACTTTCACCGGCCTGATTTATGTTCATTTGGGTCTGGAGGACACTATAATTTGCAAGTAATGTGAAAACAGATGGATAGAGAGATACCAAAGGGTAGGACTGACCTATACATTCTCAGTGCAGCTTACAAATGGCATCCATATGCCGGCGAGAACTCTTCCAGTTACATCTCCATTACCGCGCATGTGTGTGTGTGTGTGTGTGAGTGTCTGTGCACATGTTTATATGTCTGACTTGTGTGTGGTTGTTCCGTTAAGAAAGAAAGCTGAAGGAAAATGAAGGGAGAAGCCTGTGAAAATGTTGTGTTGACGCAGGTTTTTGTTGAAGGATGTTTGATATTCTACCAGATCATCTACAGCATTTATCAAAGGTAAAATCAGTGGTGCAACATGTTACACGCACAAAGCCTTGTTTTACAGTTAATGGCGATCTAATATGCAAGTGACAGTTACTCATTTGGATATGTTTAGCATTTATGAGCAATCACTTTGATTATTTGACCTTGGTTTACAGTGCAGCTTCCCATCTCCAGCGAGGCATGAAAAATGGAAGTGAAATAATTTAAGCCATACTGGAGCAGATTTCCTCTCTGGTCAGATGTCAATTCAAAGAAATTACAAAGTTGGTCTGCTTCATTTCCACTGCCTCAGGTCATGTAGCAAGGTCACACACAGATCGCTCAACGTAGCTGATTTTCTGTTCTTATCCACACATCAAAATCACATCAGACACACTCTGTGGGGTGGGCTTAGGTATCATCACCAGCCACATGGCAGCTAACTGAAACAATGATATCCTAAAAGTTTAAGGCAACATAAATGGGGTTCTTTAAGGAGGAAAAAAATCTGAAACATCAGGACTGGGATGTTTTTCATCAATGATACTGAGCAGTTATTAATGAGCTATAATAGTCAGTTCAATTTGTCAAATCACATTTGCTTGTACAGAAAATATGTCTGGAAAAAGACGGACAAAGATAAATGATTCAGTTTCATTCAGTCCTCTGGCAGAGAACCAGCAAATGTAAGGTAATCTGTGAGGAAACAGAAAACTCAAAATATATCATGCACAGCCTGGGAGCTCTGGACGACTCGTGTTTTATGGCTTTTCCAATGAGGCAGGACAGTATGTGAGTGAGCAGTGTCTGGTGCAGCCATTGTATTCCAGCGAGGGGGGACCACCCACATGAAGTCAGTGATGAAGTAAATACTGTTGCGCGGCCACGTCCCTTTCCCTCGCTCGCAGAGTAAACTGTGGTCGAACGGCGGGGCTCTGCTATCTCAGCTTGCCTCCAGATCACAGGGCAGAGGCTCAGGGTGGAGAGGACGATCACGCCAGACCCCCGTCCCGCTGTGAACCCCCCCCCCCCTTCCCCAACCCCCCCGGCAAATCTTTGCCCTCCCTGTCCTGGCCAGGAAGCCAGCTAATAGCAGCCGATGTCTCTGGGCTGGGTTGAACTTGGCAGAGCCCCACGTCTTTCAAGCTGAAGACAAACCGCTCACGCCCCTCTGGAGCCGGAGGCAAAGTGAGGCCCAGAGGGAATGAGGTGCCTACTGACGCCCGTGTCACAGGATGATGCCCTCGGTTTCCTTCCCTTTAATACGGGGCTGCAGGCAGAGTGTATCATGGGAGGGCACCACATGTTCAGATGATAGTATTGAAACAATTGGTAAGAAGTTTCTTCTACAATGGAAGCAGCGTCGCAGTCACAAGGCTAAAAATATGTGAAATACTGAATTAAAACAACCAATTCTCTTGTGTCCTACATACCAGAGCCCCTTAATCATATCCTCTCTTTTTGTTTATTTGGGCTGTTTGGACATCAAACTTTTCAAGGGGGAATAATATCCCAGGAGCACAGAAGAAAAAAGCAAGCCAATTGGCCTCTTACAGGAGGTCTTTGAAGACCACATTTGTTTTCTACCAACAGGAACATGCATTTTCCATTTTGACTAAACGTATGCCTGATTACTCCAGCCATTAGGAGTGCGGCTCCCAGTTTGTTAGGAACCAATTCATCATCTCTTTGCCTGTTTCTCGTGGGAATGGACTGTAAATGTCCTTCGGGCAAATCCCTGTCAGTCGGCTCTACGGGTGAATCTGATTTAAAGAGACAAAGGAGCTTAATTTTTCCGTCTTTTACACGAGATTTGTTCCAACCTTGTTGCACCTTTGTCCTGTTTCTGAAACACTGTGATCCCACCAAAGCCAAAGGGAGAAATGTCTACTGACATGACAGTTAGTGACAGTTATATGTGAGGAGGCTGTTCTTACAAATGGGCGCTTTATTGGTCTTAGATGATAGCATCAACCACAATGTCTTTTGCTTTCATAATGATTTACTGCTGCCTGGTGGGATGAGCTCAGTGAATATGTGTGGTTGGCTGCCAATTGCACTTTTTCCTCTGTTTCTTTTTGGTCTTTGTGGGCCCTGGAGGTTTCTTAACTGTTATAGAGCCATTTGGATTGGAGGCCAGGCAGTATAAAGCTGTATTTGGCAAAAGACCTCGCTGCGCCTCCAAAAATAAGAGAGAGCAGGGTGAACATATTTGTCTACGTCTGCATGTGTGTGTGTGCATGTGTGTGTGAGACAGACAGACAGACACTGAGTGTAATGCTGGTCCAGTAACGCTGGTACCTAAAAATACAAATGGGCATTTTATAGTAAAACCAACTTGCAACTTACCAGAACATACAAATTTCAGCCGAGTTGTCAAGTCCTCTCATTAAGCTTTTATATTGACCGTACAGGCTGTAATTTGTGTATTTAGCCAAGCCCTTTTGAATGTTAAGAGAGGAGAAATTACAATTTTACAAATGTTTTAGGACATTCACATCACAGTGTTAATGTCTCTGCACCAGCTGTGGTTAGTCCTCTACCTGCAGCTGCTCCTGCTGGTAGCCATCTTGAGGAAATGTCGGGAAAAAAACAGAGCCTTGACCCGGCCATCGCTGTTGTTTTAAAGGAAGAAAGGTGAAGGCCTTCCTCCTGAGGGACCCGTGGTCTGACCTGAGGACCAACAGTCAGGGACGTGAACCACAAAGAGTGGGTGGAGGGACGGGTCTTTATAGGGGGCTTCAGCTGGAGGGGAGGGGGCAACATGTGGCCACAGGTGAAAGAAACAGACTCTTCCCAGAGGAGGAAAAAACACACATCATCACATTACGTGCCCCTATTCAAAAAATTAAACACTAACCTGGATTATGGAAATAAATTATAATACATGATCTCAATTCTGGCGTAGCTTTCACTGCCATTGATGTTATTTTTTACAATGTGGACACTGAGCTGAGGAATATGTCAAACCTCCAAGGAAGAACAGTGAGCGGGGTTGTCTGCTGCGGGCTGATCATGTGATCAGTGATGTGGTTGTTGCGACCTCTAGTGGTCCCTCTATTTACTCCACGTTACTGTGCCATATGGAACTGGTTTACATCAGCGGTTAAATATGCTGCACCACATGATATTGGGCATGTTGGGCAGAAGTTGTGGCAACCCCTACCTACAAATCATACGATCTAAAAATTTGTCTCACGGAGCCAACTCCTCTGTTAGCTTATTGTAGGGAATCGTGTCAATCTTGTAGCAAGGGTCATATTCAAGGGAACTGAACTGGAGCCAGGTCTAAACATTATATTTATTACAGTCATATCCAAGCTGCTCTGTATTTTCCTGGCATGACTCATCCCTATGACAAATGATCCAAATGCATAAATTAGGTTGGTAATTGTTCTGTTTTGTTCCAAATGGCAAAATGACATAATGCATAGTGGATGTGTTTCATCGTTGTTCTGCAGCGTGCCACAGTTACTTTAGCTTGACAGACATCTACTCCCCCTCACACCACACTGACTGACCCCGTTACTCAGTAAGCATGAAGAAAGCCGCAAAGCCACTTCTGTCTTTCACCTCACACAAAATTTTATGACTGACTTTCTGAATACAGAAAAGCTACCCAGGCTGAGGCCGCCTGCCTGGGCAGTCGACAAACAGAGCCCTGTTCATCTCTGTTTTCTCTGGCCACCCTCAAACACAGCGCTGTTACGTCACCCATGATTTCTCTTTCAACAGGAAAGTGCCATTTATGTTGCGTTCGCCCTCCCTTGCAGCGCATCAGATAGTGATCACATCATGTAAAGCCATTTGTTTGCAGACTCTGTGTTGGTGGCCACCCGTGTTTCGAGCGGGGCCCTGGCCTGGGGCCTGCTGATGACTTTTCCAATCCTCCCTTGTAGGCTGGCAGGCAGAGTGAAGCAGAGCGAGCGGCCACGGTCCCAAAACCCTTTTAGCCCCAGACCCAGACCTCTGGCAGGACCCGGCCTTCCAGTTTCCAGCTCGTGTTTGTTCTTCTGCACCTTGATTCCTGTAAGAGTCTACCATCTGATGTGCAGGTCAAAGGGAAAGGAAATGGCAATCCCAGCAGAGGATGAGGATATAACCTATTAACTTTCTCATCTGTGGGAGGGAAAAATGGATCACTCAGTAAGACTTCTCCTCTAAGTGGTGGCTGATTTCCTTTCCCAAAGGACATTAACAGTTACTTGTGGACTGGAAGGTGAGAAAATTTGCTGTCTGTCCGTGTGTCTGCACATGAATGTGTCTCTGGCATACAAAAAGATTAGATCATGTGAAAAAAGGCAATAAAGTGCTGCTATTAGAGCAAAACAGTGCATGTTTTGTTGTTTAGATAATACCAGTGTGTTTTGTTGGAAAAACAGATAATGTCGTGAACTTTTTCCGGTCTTGCTGTAGGTTTCCGACAGCAGGTCTGGAAGCTACTGCCTCCCAAATAAAAGCAGGAATTCAGTGGTGATTTATGACTATTTAGACAAGTGGTTAACAGAGAGATGTAGGATTATGGAAATACTGCTTTCATATGAAATACACAGAACACGTCATGCGGGCTTCAGTGACCACTTAAATCTGTTGGCGGGCCAATTCTCCCCCCTCTCCTCTAGCTAGTCAGTTGCACAGGGATCCTTTTCACTCTTCGTGCTGATTATTTGACTTCCTTATGAACTTGACAGTTACGGTATTTCTAGTTACAGGTCTCAAGGCCACACTGGAGCGACACGATGCAGAAGCAAAACATCGTCTTGTTGATCATTTCATTTCGAAACACCTCTAAATAAATCCTGAATTGTTCTATAAACTGCACACAAATTTTGCTTACTGCAGAACCGTTCAAAGGGACAAACAGTTCTGTGATGTGATTTGTGAAATGAGATTGTCAGAGGCTACTACTGATGTCACAGAAAATACCAAAAACATGCAAGATATTATGGAACCACGTTAAAATTTTATAATCATAAACATACATGAAAATAATTGTGATTTAGTCAC
>JAOXYL010000113.1:15994869-16016048 GCA_028564955.1 Terapon puta | reverse complement strand
TGAATTAGTCAATATAGCCTAAACCCTGTCAAATGCTCAGTGAGAACTATCATAACACAAAGTTCACAGCAGAGGCGGCGTCTACATGGTCCGGTCAGTGCCAGCAAACTGTAAGTGTGATGATGCTGCAGCATTATCGAAAAAAACACACTTTCTTCCAGTGTGCAATGTTTTATTTTTAAGTGTTTCAGGTTGAGCACTTCAGGTATCGGAGGGCCAAACAGGAAGCATCACTGCCCGTGCCACAGCAGCCAATCACACTCTCTGCTGATGGCAGCCCACAGCAACATCGTTTTACTCATATCCATAAACGGATGTTTTGAAGTTACAAATAAAGTGCCTAACCAAATTAGCAGTCAAATGAGCAACAACATCTGCTATAGGTTAACGTCCTAAAATTTTCCAGAGACAATACAGAAAAGAAGATGTGACCGCAGATGTAAATGGCCCTTTTCTTTTCAATTCCTGGATTTAAAATGGTTCCATCATTCTCGTGACTATTGTGAGGAATAGGAAAATATCATTCACGGAATCAATATCTATTTCCATATGACATAAGAATGATAATAGGCCTAAAGGCTCACGCAGATGGTCCGACAGCGAACGGCGGTTAGGAGGTGTCTCACTGGTTCATGTCCATGAAAGCACACCGTACCATGGTGAATCTTGTGGTCTGCTGTTTGCTACAACAGTGCAAAATTAAGCAACTGCCACAACTGTCAGTCTGGTGCCTTTAACTCTGGCGTGAGCAGCTTTCTAACTGCCAACGTCCATCTCATTCACATTCTCACACACTCGCCAGCCTGTGAGGACTCATTAATGCAGCTCATTTTCTCCTTTTACAAAATGTGCAGTCGCTCAAAACTGCAGGCGTCTCCTCCGGCTCCACGAACCAGGAAACAAGTCCTGCTCGCATCCACACTGAATAACCACTAAATGCCTTGATGAACATCTTAGGCAACACTTAGAAAACACTGAGATGGCCTTTTTTTGTGCTCAGGGTCTCCTCGCGGTGCCAAAGTGGGCCTGGTTTGCAGCCATGTGTGACTGGAGCACTTACTGGCTCACACTAATGACCCTAATTGGGAAAGTGGGCTCCGTTTCAGGGTCACTGACAGACTGACTGGCATGTGAGGAATGTGACCGGGTGGCACCCGCCTATTGTCTGGCCCACCCTATCAATTGGCTACTCACTGCAATGGACACCTTTCCTCTTGCTTGGCTCAGTTTCACTCTCAAAGTCAGGCGGAAAAAACAGACCCCGCTGTTTAAAACCAGTCCTCCAAGTCACATATCAATAAGCAGAGTGTGTAGTTACGTGGCTTGTGTGCTATAAATATACTTGTCTGTGGACTTTGTTTCCCTTGAGCAACTTAAAGAAATGTTTCAATCACACTCTTCTCTAGAGCCTCCAATCGCGTCTTCGACGAGCTCTCCGTCATGGGAAACTTACCTGGCCTGACTCCCATCGGTGCACATGATTTGTCCCTTCATCACACGGTAGAGACAGATGTGCTTTGTTACTAAAGGGAGTGGTGGTCTGTTTGTTGGTGTTAGCACTTTGACCTGAAGTTCTGGCGCCGCACTGCGTGGGACAGAGGCTCAGGTAGAATCCAGAAGAAGTCGAGTCACCGAGGGAGAGGTCTCACACCAGCAAACTGTGTTTCACCCCCCTTTGGCATCACATCGTCAATTAATCAAAAGTGTTTGATGTGGCTGGCCTCGCATTGTGCTCCACACCCTCTAAGCCTTCATGAATGAACTCGTTGTAACAGCAACTTCAGTCAGGAATTTTCAGACATTTCTTTTGTTTTCCATGTAAGACTAATATATTTGTTCTGCTATTTCGGTTGTGATCGCACCCTTAAAATATGGATCAGCAGACACGTGTTTTGTGCTCCTGGAATGTCTTTGATTGGAAGTGAAAATGTTTCCAAGATTTTACTCATTCATCAATTCAAGACATAAAAGAACACATTTTGACTAATTCGGGTGACATTTGAGAAACACGCGACTGCTTCACAGTACTTGCTTCCAAAGAACCTTTTTGCCGTCTCAAAGGCATGACGTGTACAATAAGCAGGCGTCTGTGTGCATCTGTGATCTTTTTTTGGCTGCGGCGTCCATTCAGCTCGCTTTCTGAGCGTGCTACTGTCTGCCACCTGCATCCCTGTGGTGCAGCTCAGATGTGGCTTTTGCTAATACCTGCACTATGGTCCTCTCATTTTAGACTCCGGCGCGCCTTACATCGGTAGGTGTGCATGAAATAAAAGCCCTCCGCGGAACATGCAATCTCTCACGATTTGAGGACAATGTAAATATTTCTGTCTCGCCACAATTCAGAGCACAGGTGGTCACATTGTGGCGCAAAATGTAGCAGAAGAATGCAGCAACATACAAAACTGCGGGCCTTTAAAAGTGTGCGAAAACCTGGTGGGAATGTCTCTTAAGCTGGAACGACACCATTTTGCAAAAGTGTGTCAGTAGCATTCACAGCACAGAGGATCTTTCAAAGAAATGATCAACAGTAGATTTTAATGAAGAGTTGACATTCAATGATGATTTTTACTCGCAGCAGCTTAACACAAGTCACTGACAGACATGGGTGTGAGCCACGCGCATTAAGGTATGTGTGTCAACAGCGCTGGCCTGCAGGTGAACCCTTGGATACACCTTGTGTGGAGGGAGAAGAAAAGGGAAAGGCAGAGAGAGAGAGAGAGAGATGGAGAAAAGCGGGTGTGGCCTGCTAAGTGACTCAGCCAGAGCCTGAGTCTGCTGAGTGACAAATCAAATGCCAATTGACAGAGCACACTCTGGCTCCAAATTCACTGGCTCCCTCCACCGCACAGGTGGTCTTTGTCTCACACATGCACACACACGCAGCGCAACAACACACCCACCCGCCCGCACGCACACTCACACACACGCCGGCAAAACCTACACCGCGTTGCAACCTCAATGGGTGATTGCTCTCTGCATTAAACAGGTTAATCTCTGCAGGAAAAACAATACTATTTGAGTTTGACAAACATTCCTGATCACACATAGTGAATCAATATTCAACAGGAAAACAGCAACACAAACCACGCTTTCTTTTTTCTTTTTTTCTTCTTCTTTTTTTTTGTTGTTGTTTTTGCATTATTAAGATATTGTGGATCTAATCCAGTGCCCTATATTTGACCTAGCGATTGCAACACAACATGCCAGAATCTGACCTCATCCACACACAAGCATGACACTTGATTAATGGGCTCTGAGGTGAACCCTGTGTGTCTGTCCCAGGTCAGTCTTTTTGTGCTGATCCTTGAAGGGAGTGGTGAAGTTGTCCCTGGGTAAATTGATGGTGCTATCAGGAAGGAGGGAGGTAAAACAAGTGTCACACAGAGACTTGCTGAACATTTTGTATGTAGCTAACTGACTCTCTCCCTCCCTCTCTGCCTCTCTCTCTCTCCCTCTCTCTCCCTCACACACACACACGCACATACGCACACGTACACAAACACACACACACACACTGGAACAAAGAGAAACCACTTTCAGTTGTCAGTCACAGTTCTAGTTTACCTTGATAACTTTGGCATACTGTCAAACTTTAATCCATAATAGGCGTGTTTGCAAAGCAAAGAATCCCTAAGAATGATCTATTTGCTCATTTCTTAGGTCTTGTTTAAATAAATGCATTACATAAACTCTTTCTGTATTTGTTTGTAAACATCAGGAGATGGCGTGCTGAGCAAATTTACTCTCATGTGTGGTCACGGGGGTGCTGAAGTAGCTCCAATTCATAATGCCACCTAGCAGCAAGGGACTTTTAATGCATATTGCCATTTGCAGATTTGACTGAAATTCAGTTATTTATAAATTGAAGGTGAGTTTGTAAGAATTTTAGACCACCTCACTGCTTTGGGTTTGAACAAAAATTGGAAAAATAAATATAAATGTAAAATGAAAGTACAAAATTGTTTTTCACCATTCATCCAAAAAAGAAAACATTTGGGTGCAAAGTCAGAATTTGAAGCGCCGCCCCAGAGCTGAGCCTTAAACCAGTTCCACAGCATCTGCAAACCCAGGTGTGAAATCCAGTGCATCTTTGAACACATGCATTTGCACATTATTGTATGAATCGGAGTTCCCACTTGCAGATTTAAGGGACTCTTTTGCAGCCTCATGCCCATACCATTGCGGAAATTTTGTAAACGTGAAATGCTCTGTCATGCTCAGCGTGTCAAACATCTTATGAACAGACTTGCAACCCGCCCTCCTGTCTGCTTCCCTGTCTGCACTCCACCTCGGGAGACAGGGATTAGAGGCCTTGGAGGACCGACTGTATGGATGGTGTATGAATAACTTGAGAGAGGTGACAGACGGGACAGATCGCGTCTCATCACCAGTAAAGCCTTGGGGCTCCCATAGGGGACCAGTGCATCACACAGAGAGCTACATAAAGGGCCGCCGCAGACGAAGGCCTGGTCAAGGCCTAAGCTATAGAAGCCCTGACATCTGGCTTTCTTCTATGCTTCACCGCCAACCTGCTACCCCAGTCTGGCAGCTATATGCACTTCATTATTGCGCCTTAATGCGCTCTTGAATCACAGTCAAAATTTTGTCCTGATATGTGTTTTTATTGCCAATATAAATTCATTTGATATGAAGTATCAGCCATAATATATACAGTAAGTTATACCAGCACACAGTATATGACGCCTGCAGCATCTTTATATTGCCCATTTAAGTACAAAATGTGCAATGTGTGTTGCATTTTGGCCAACAAACTGTAAAGATAAAATTATGATGAAACAATAAAGGCAGGCTCAATCATTTTGAGGGGAAGATACACAGCAGGTGGTATGAAAAGCTCTGACAGAACCCCTGATTTGTGCAGAATTGTGTTGCTTAAAGGATATGGCCACCAGATGCCCATTTGGATGAAAATCTAGGTTTCAGTCTAATCTGTCAATTTCAGAAGCCAAAAACGTGTCAGCTTCGTGAGCAATGCAAGAAACTTTGGTGTGAACACTGTTCCAAAACACTTTTTTACTTTACTAGATTGAGAATTGTCAGGCATGTGTTTACAATTTTATGATTACAATTATATTTTATTAATCTTATTTACAAATATCAAGCCATACACTTTTTTTTCTAGGAATGGTTGATTGCCTTTGTGCTGGGTGCACAGGACCTCAGCAGTCCTAGGAACATAGCCATAGATGGCAGTGTTTTGCCTTATTTTTAACAGCCCACTCAGCTCTGTGGCTATGCAGAAATTAAATATTGTTTGTGTGGGATATGTGTTCTGGTTGGGGTGTATATTTTAATTTTTAATTAGGCAGTTTTCTCTGCCCTTCTCTAAACTGCTTTAGGTACATTTTCTAAATTAATCTCACACTTCGTATGATATAAAATATTGATTTTCGCACGCTCCGTTGATAAGAGTGCCTTATAAATGTAGATGTCTTCTTACTATTTTAAATTCTACTTCTTACATCAGGTTATGCATTTTGCTAGCAACATTTGCACACTTTTTACTCAGAGCTATTTTTATACTGTGAGTAATTTTGTGGCACAGTGATTCCCCTCAGTTATTTTTTTTCGCAGAAATAAATATTAATTAACATAGCATATGTCATATGTTAATTTCAGAACATTTATAGCCTTATTTAATAATTTTGCTATATGTTTAATTTAGCAAATTTTTCAGTTAATTAAAAGTGAACATAAACATGACACTTTTTCACATGACATTACACATGGCAATGTCATGTTTTAATTAAATGCATCTTTAAATTTGCAGGTATTAATGAGCACTTAATATTATTTTATAATTATCACCACTTTTATATAATTCAGGACAGGAAATGATCAAATGGAGAGACAATTAAGAGGTGAACTTCAAAATAGGGATTAACTTGTGCTTTTCCGGTGAAGAAAATAATCCTTATTTTCTTCTTTTATTTGCTGAGTTATGGAAGATTTGTTGACAAGTTCTACTTGAATAAATTGTGTTTAAACAACAGTAAATTTCCTTGGTCTTTTGCTCCAAGCGGGCCAAGGTCGGTTTTATATTCGACTGAAATCATAAAATGACACTTGAGATAAACAGAATGTTTACCCTCCCCATGTGAGCTGAGGCTGATATGTAAATGCAGCCTTATTCTTTCATCAAATTTGCATTTACCCTCTTAACCAAACACTACAGGGCTCCAATTCAAACAGCACTAATGATGGCTGGCCCTTTATGACCGATTGCCGTATCGGCGAAAAAGGGAAAGAGCAATTTAGCCCGGAATGAAAGGAGTAAAGCATAGTAGCTATCTGTGAGTGGCTGACAATAATTGGATCAACTTTGCAGAGAAATGGATGTGTTTTGATGCTCTAGTGGCTGACTGGCAATCGGCTGGCTTTTCGCCTATTTATCATTCCCCTTTTATCTGCTGCTGCCAGACCTTTCCACAGCCTCCATTCCAGGGCCGGCTAATCAAACAACTTTTTAATAAGACTAAACGGCATCTCCACAGCCAGCGAACAGAGCAGAGCTTCACGGCACACGGAGGAGAATCTTGGGATGAATATCAATTAACACTCTGACATGCTGTTGTTCTGCGATGGGGAGCGTGACACAGTATCAAAGAAGATTCAGCTGACTTTGTTTGCCGCTTTCAGATCTGTCAGGCAAGCTGTGATTCGCACGGCCACAGCCATTAGCTTCCTTACTGCTCATCAGCGAGAATTAGCTGGACTTGACTTTTCGGCTGGAGGTCCCCCCCCCCGATCTGCTTTGTTTGCTGCATCCGAATTTACACCTTCACTGCAGCTGAGATCTTTTAAATACATTTGCCTTTCTTTTGCATCTCTAAGGCAAAACATACCATAAACACAGCAGGAACTTTCAGTGAACCTTTGTGTGCGCAGAAACTAGTTTTTATATTTCAGTTCACATCCTTGAAAATCTTTGCAAACCTGTGCAAATGAATTTAAAATCACCACTTTTTTCATGTGCATATTACTGATGAGAGGTGAGAGGTGATGCGGCCCTCCGGCCACTAATTTGTGCCATGTAGGCTCTGCTTGCTGCTCGGCAACGTGGGCGTACGGCATTACAGTGAGAAGGTTCAAGGTGCTGTCAAAAGCGAGGCTGGCCCGTTTTCCCCTCCTTGTCACAGGATAAAATTGATGCCTCGCAGCCCACCGCAAGCTCACCAGCTGCTGCTTGTCCATGCGGCTATAGAGAAGTTAACAAGCTCTAAACAAAACAAGTGACAAAATGCAACAAAGGGCGGCAGGGAGAGAACGGGGCCTAACGGGGCTGTCTTTAAGGAGGATCTCCCTGCTGGTCCCCTACCACCAAAGGAGGGCAAGGCAGAAAAGGGGACCTTGATTCGAGTCCTTGCTAGGTAACTGAGGGTCTTATGTTTGGAATGCGTCTCCCTACGCCTGTGATATCCCACCCTGCGAGTCCTCTGACCATAGGTCACACGATTTGTCTTTGTTCACAACGCCTCAATTATGTATTTCCTTTTTGATAAAAAAAGGGGGGAAAAAAGATGTGGTGCCCTTGGAAGAGAACAACAAACTCACATTTTGAGTGTGCCTGTCAAATTGCTATCTAATTGTTGCAGGGCTGCAGGGGGAGCTGATATCTGCTTTTCTCTCGCCGCCGGCTGCCGGCCCTGCCGTTCACAAAGCCCGGGGATGCCACACACATTCTGTTTGTTCTACATGAGCAAACAGATTGTAAACTGGCTGATAATTTTTGTACTGACAATGTCATTTACGGCTGTCAGCCTTTTGTCTGCTCTGTTTGCTTTATTCAAATATGAACCGAGTGGACCTCCCCTCCACCGCTCACTTCTGCATTAAAATCACATCAATTCACTTCCATTTTGTCTTATCTGAAATTCATTGGAGGCAATCACTTGGTTGAATGCCCTGCTGTTGCCATGGAGACCAAAGGTCCCGTGTGGACTTCAGAAGGATTAGGAACTTGTAAGATTTAAGTCTTGAAGTACACAGTTGCTTTGTTGTGTCTCCCTTTGATTTGATGGGGAGGAATTTGCCTTTTCTAACTTTGGACAGAGGTGAAATAAATCTGTATATATATTAGCATCCTCTGGCAGGATTGATAAATATTCATCTACTCCCCCTTGCACTGATTTATCTCTACATTTACCGATCTCTTTAAAAGGCACTCCTATAGTTATTTGCCTGACCCTGATCTGCATTCATATGGCATGGCGATCCCAACAATGCACCACTCTGAAAATGACATTTTATTCCTGCACCGCTCTGCTTCATTTGTCAAGCAGCCATCTTTGTGCTGAAACTATGACAGTCCAAGTGGCATGCAGTGCTGGGTGCCCTGGTGGCACCTCTCCGCCCTGCTGGGGGACAATAACTCCAACTCAGCGAAACGAGCAGGGGTGCTCTCTGGGCGCTCGCCTCCCGGGGCGTCCCGCTCCGCTCCTGAGGCATCTCCCCCCCCCCCTTTGTTCGCCAAGGTCAGGGCACAAAGTGCTGAGTTATTCACATCAAACTGTCTGGCTGGAAGCGGCTGCAGATGTTACTGTTTTTGTGTTTGGTTTTGTCTCCTCACTCCGTCTTTTCTCTCTCCCCTGCATCTTGTCAGCGCTGGCTGCCAGGGCGCTTGGCGTGTGAGTTTTTAAAAAGCTGAAAAAACGTGGCCTGTGAAAGAGAAGTTGAGGCCTTGGCTCCTGCACCTCGTGAATTGCTTTTTTTTTATTTTCTTTGCCTTTACAGCCAAAAGTACAAAGTAAACAGTCTGAAGTAAATGGATTCATTTTTAGTTGCGCCAGGCAGTTTGTGCACAACAGAGAGCCGCTTCTTTTTGTCCTCTTTACCATCAATGCTAACATCTATTAGGCAACCCTTTATTGTCAGCCATGACAGGCGGTTTTCAGAACTTAATGCATTCCAAATATTTTCTCCACTTTCTTACAAAGGTTAAGAACAAAGGAAATCTTTTGAATAGTTTGTACTTTTTAACTAACAAAAGGATAGTCTAGATCAAAACACTGAATAACAGTCCTAAAATATGCTGTAGATGTATGGAGTAATTTGCATCTCATTTCCTTATTGAATTGCACCGTACACTCTGGCCAGTTTGGTTGTTGGTGAGACAGCCAAAGAAATAGCGTGGATGCCTGGATACAATACATTTCTTTTTGTACACATTTGAATGCAGCGTTGCTTACTATTGATGTAATCACTGCTGACAATATGTTTGGAACAGCACATTTTAATAGGTACACACAGCTTTAAATGCTGTGTTTTTTCACAATTTCTAAAGCATTTAAAAAGGCAATATTTCGTAGTCAGTCTTCATTTGAACATTTATCTTGACATAAAATCTTTACCCTTCATTTTCTCCTTTAGCTCGGACACTTTAGCAATATGTCAATAATTTTTTAGTGCCACTTCAACATTCTGTGAAATTTGAGGGGTAAACAAAAGTTCTCTCTACTGGCATGGTGTCACCTGGAGCATCTAAACAATCAATGCACATTTGCAACTTGGTATTTACCTGGTGTTGACATCAATGGCAGCCCTTTAAATTAAGGTCATTTTGTCAGATATTGCATGACATTACACATGGCATTTTGGAAGGATAACAAGACACTGAATATAAAGTAAAGGCACCTATTTCCCTTCATCCTGCGTGGCCAGTAAATTGTGTTTCCAAATAAAAGAAAATTAGTTAAACACGTGGAGATAGTGTGAAATGCGTTAATTACTTGCAATAAGAATGAAATTAATTTCCACAGTAGAGGGAAGCATTCAGTGCAACAGCAAACAAAGCAAACATCTAACTCCTCGCCTGGGCTTTAATTGCACATTTCCTGTATTCAAAGCCAGGTGGCAAGTTTACATCACTTGTTTTGTCATTAACAAGACATTTTTCAGCCTTGAACATTGCAGATCTCACAAAGATTCGCCCCTGGAAAAGGTTTTGACAGAGTCTTGCCGCTGCCTGTCGAGACACTATTTCATCTATGGAAGGAGGATTATTCTCAAATACCAGCCCCTGTTTGAACAAAAGGAGCTGATGATGGCAAATTAGGCTTGGGCTTTTTCTGTTGGGAAAAAGAAGAGAAACCTCTAAAGTCTGACTTGGTGGTCTCCGTTTATTCATAATGATATATTCACCTACAGTTTACATGATTACAGAAGGGAACGATCAAAGTAACAGTAATGGACAGTTAAATCTGCATTTTATTCGATGGATCATGGCGCTATGAGCAAGCCTTTTACCGAGTTAAAAGCTTTAAAGTAGACATGATAAAACAGCGTGGGTTACACTTTGGTCAAGGACACATCTCAGTGGTTCGTTGACAGTCTTTATTGTGCCAAGAGGGAATGGGAAATCAATGGAACTGACCTGTCCAATCCAGTGTACCTATAGGCTGACTGAGGTCACTGTCAGGAAAGATCTGGCTCAGCAGAGTACACAGAAAACTTTGAAAGGTCCTCGGGGACATTTTCAACTAAACGGAGATATGGCACATCGATATTGCACCTCGGCTGCAGTATCACATTTCCTGCTCAGCAAATGCGACTGGGAATCCGGACTAAAAAGTTCCATATGAAAGCAAAGTGCGCACAAGTGGATCAAAGATACAGATCTGACATTGTGTCGAGGCTGATCAGCTTTATCTCCTCTGTGTTGCAGCTCCACACGGCCGCTGCTGCCGCCGCTTGCTGCTGCACAGTTGGCCGCGCTATTGATCTCACTGTGGCAAAAGACACTTCATGTACCCTGAAAGACTGCTGCACAAAGCGGTGACATTGATAGGGCCACACCGAGGTGGGTCTTTTTGTTCCTGCCTGTGTGTGGGACTTGGACTAAAGATGGGGGTGGGGGCAGTGTCTTGAGCTGACCCACAGCACACAGGACATATACACTTCAAGCAACTTAGAAGCTACTTAAGGGTTAAACTGAAATGTTGGGCTGTCTTTTAATCTCTCCAACACTTTTTCTTTTTGACTCATTTAAAGTCATCAGATTCGTACGGTGACTAATCCAGTTAATCTACTTTGTTGTCTAGACATGCCACCTTCAAAATACCAAGGATCACATTTTATATTTTGGAAAAAATGCAATGTATATTTTCACACACATAAACACAGCGTCTAACTGAAGTTCTGCCAAGTTCAACTCTCATAGCGTCAGTAATGTTTGTACATTTTGTTAGGACTAAAGGGTTAAACCTTTCTTTGTACACTGTCTGAAAGGGAAAGTCAGCTTGCAAAGCAGTGGCTGTCGACACGGCTGCCTTTCGTCGTCACACACAAGTAGCCTACATGTAGCCACATGAGACTCCTGCCTGCACATCTGGCCTTTATTTTCGTAGCTAAGGAGTATCTAAACAGTGCTGAATCCAGAAAACGGCTTTGTTGTTTTAGGCCCAGGTGGAAGAGATGCTGGATGCCGCATAAGGAATTCTCATCGCACGTTGAATTCTGCCCTCCCTGCATTCCATGCGTAACATATCACTGTCATTAGCGGGCATTTGCTTTTATTGTTTGTCTAAAAGCAGTCCATTTTGATAGGATTAACCATTGCTGGGAGCCTTGTTAAAGTAGACTTTGTTTATCCAAATGCAGAAACTGTGTTGTGCTGTTTTGAAAGAGCCGCGGCCACCCAGACTTCTGGAGTTGCAGGGGATGGCTCTGCAGGCAGGGCGTGACTGATGCACCTCCCAAAGGAGAACAACAACTTCCGAAAGGCAAGTGGGTAATTGATTTGGTGCTTTGTTAATAGCTCATGGCTAATTGGGCATACCACGAGTGGCAAAATCACAGAGTACAGAATGAGCCTGCGCAAGTCAAAACTATCAAGAGGCTTCGGTGAATATCCCTTTGCCAGCCGATAAAGAAAACGCTGTTCTTTTTCTCACTGTGGCTTGAGGTGGAGCATATAACATGTTGTGAAGACAGTGCACTACCATGGATCACCTCCGACCTTTTCATCTTCCTTTATGTCAGGGGTGGCCTCCGGCTGCCATGGAGCTGCAAAAAAAACAAAAAGAAAAGAGAAGAAAAACAACATGTACAACCTCTGGAAAAAAAAACATAATCAAGCCAGGAGTCATCAGTATAAAGGAGCATTATTTAAAATCTCGTATGATTCACATCTTAACCCGGGATCCTGAAATCAATTCAACTCTGTCTTATTTAACTCGCTGCCAGTACAGCTTTGAGTTGGGATTATACTGAAGAATTACATTCAGCCTTTTGTTCTTCTCCTGCATTTCAATGCCATCCTCCCCTGCTTACAATGCTCTGGCATTTCACTTCAGTGGCACATAGGGTGTCCCTAATTAGATCATAATGCTGATCTGTTGTCCTGATTAGCATTGAATAGACTTTGATCAGCATGTATTATCAGATTACTGTGATAGCCCACCTTTGGATTAAGACAAGGTCCACGCTCATTGTGCTCTCTCGCTGGGAAGAAAGAAGGGGGTGTGGGCTCGCTGAGGATTAAGTCCGATGCCGCCTTTGTATGCGGGAAATACCACTTTATCAGGGAGGGCTGTGTCAAGCCACAGGGTCTGGCAATGAGAAGGGGGGAGCGGGCTGCTCTTTCAGGGGAAGCAGTCTTCTGTACCCTGGCCTCTCTTCCAGGCCCCAGCCTCCTTTGTAGAGGTCCAGTGACCAGTGAGGCGCACAAGGGATGACACACCCCAATCTGGCCTGTTTACCCAGGGAAATAATCACTAATTTTGGAATAATCATGCCTCCCGCTGACCAAGACTAATTGAATGGTGGCATGCCATAGAGGCTCTGCACCGGCTTTGCATTGCCTCGGCCTTGTCAATGGTGTTTGGCCAGGCAGCTCAGAGTGATTGATCCCCAGGGCCAGAACACACCACAGAGCTGTGAACACAGAGAGGCGGAGCAGGAAGATATAGAAACATAATTAGTCATGAATATGCCTCCATACCCCTGCTGTGATGATCCTGAGATTTTAGGATTGAGGAATGCTGGATAACCCATCAGCGCTATTTGGACAAGGTGGTCGCATTGTGGAGCAAGGGGATAGTCCGAAGAAATATGTGACCCAGCCTAACCCTCTCTAGAAATCCAAATTTCATATATAGATTCCCCATTCATAAATGCAGAGAGCACTTTCATTTCTTCATTACAACGTGAGGCTTCAATGTTATTGCCAGCTTTTGAGAAGAAAGAACCATCCCTTGCCAATAAATGGGTCATTCCTGTTGACATTTTTCCCAGCATGAGCCATTTTGATCACCCAAAATATATGTGAGTTCAGACTCCAAGAAAGGGGATTTGAGAACGTCATTCCTTTAGTCTGCTGATAGGCGAGGTATCATTTCAGCTCCCCTTGGTTATTTTACCATAGAGCTAATTCACTGAAACTGAAAGGGAATCTTTGAATGAAGTAATGGAAAATTTCTATCCATCTTTTCTCACTGACAACCCTTCCCTCTTTTAAACGCAGCTTAATGCAACAAAAGAAGCTGATGCATGTGTTTCATGCTTTGTGTGGCATTTTTGAGAGAGAAAAAAATGCCTCTAGGTTTGGACGAGGGAGAGCGAACCTTCAATTTGGAACTGAGTCAAAGAGCGTCATATAAAATGTAAATCTCAAAAGCAGACGTGAACTGCTGCTCCTGACTTGTACCCAGCTTATGTGTAGTAGCTTTTATCTATTATCTTGTAAATGAGAGCGCACAAAGGGCCCATTGCGACATTGATTTCGCAACTTTGGTGAACTAATTTTAGGGTTAGGGCTGGGAAAATACTGAAGTCTGTGAAGATGCAGCCAGCACAAAAACCCTCCTATTCAAAGTGTACCATACAAAATGGTGTTTTGCTGAAGTGATTGCCTGTAAAATTATAAATAATCATAACTCTGGAATTGAAATATTGTAAACAGTCAGCCCATATGCACTTGTCTATATTACCAATGGAAGAACAGAGCACACCGTCATATGCTAAAACTGAAATTGGAAGTGAGATATTCTGGATTAACGTCAGGCAAAACAAACTTTTGCCTTTTGCTTTTAAATATTTTCCCAAACACATTTGCCACAAATGTTCCAACGCATGCACACACATAAGACTACACATACACAGGAAAACTGAATGGCTGATATCAAGGTTCCCATCTGCTGTCAGATCAATATTTTGTGCAAGCCTTGTAGGCCTGTCTGTTTACCCTAGGCATCTGTGCCTAGCATACCAACCCAGTGCAATGTTTGAGCATGTGACTGTGTAATAATGGCAGATAGGGGAACTAATAGCCACTGCAATATCTGTAGCTTGACCCAGTGTGCCTCTCCCTAATTGATCTATAGATTAACATCAGACACATCAGTCAGGGGTTAACCTTTTCTGTTAGCTGCACTGTCTTTGCTGTGGATTATCAAGCAATTGGAAGGCTGACAGCGGCGGGCAAGAAGGAAGCTATCCTCAGTCTTCATTTTAATGTGTTTCAAAGGTGAGGTGAAAGGGAAGCAGAAGTGTTATAGCCCCATGAATTACCCAGGAAAACACACTTTTTAAAATCTTTATCAGTTTTATGACATGTAAACACATCATTATGATAATATTGTGCTTTTTATATTTTTTGAATAAAAAAAAAGCAAACAGAAAAGTTCATCTTCAAACAACCTCCCTTCTTGGCCCAGGCCTTTGAGTAATCTTCCACCTCTGCTCTGTCTCTCACAAAGTGTCTATTTCCCCGGCGCAGACTCACTGAGGTCAGGCCAGTCCAGCCCCACAGTTCCCTTGCCCTATATGTACACTTGGTTCGGCTATGTAAACTTTGACATGTGGGTGTCAATCTCTCCCATATTTACCATGGGCTTTATCAGACCATGATTAGTTTTCCGAGCAAATTTGGAGGTAAAAAGGAAAACACCACTAGCAGTTTGTAAGCCAACACTGCGTGTGCCACTGTTGGGCACTGCATATTTACAGGGGTCCTGCTTGTTTTGCTAAGGCTTTCTCTGTAGGTACATGTCAACTGAGGGCTTTTGGAAGAAGCAGGGGTTTATCAACAAGCAAGAAAGGGTGCGTTCACGCACGCCGTCCACCCCGGCAGGTTCAATGTTTGTTAGCTGTGCCGTTCCTCTACTTGTACTGTAAATACTTAAAGCGTAGTGGATGTCAACAGTAGGATTCCAGTGAAAACATCCCAATATCATCAAGGAGTCTGTCCAGACCCACTTGAACAAATAAAAGATGGAGGGATTTGAGGAAGTTCTTAATGCTCTCAAAAAAAAGGAGATGGCACTGTATTAAAACGAGACAGATGTGATTATTTTCATTTATTGCATTAGGAAAACAATGGCATCAGACATCCTTAGATTGAACTTGATAGGATTATATTTGTGGACACTGGTCAATGACATACGAGGGCCCTAAGTGTTTGCCTCAAACAAATGGTCCCCACTAAACGTGTACTCAAGCCAGAGTAAATTTGATTGTGTTGAATGGAGAGAGGAGGGGTGGCTCGACCATTCCTGTAAACACTGGAGAAAGAGAAACATTTGCTATGACACGGATAAAGCAAAGATGATAATAGCATGCAAATGTTGGCAGATGCAACAAAGCAGTTTGCTTTTACGGACCTTGAAGAGTCCTCGTAGAATAATGACACTGACCTTAGTTTGCACACTCTAGCGGTGCTGCTGTCAGCTTGCAATGGTGTTGGAAAATTAGGGCTTCTTTTAATACATATTGTCCACGCACCAAAGCCTTTTGAATGTACAATATAGTGAATCATACTGACTTACTGCACAGTGGAGAAAGTTTGCAGCCCTTCAAAATGACTTTTGATTATGTTCTTGTGTGAATCAAAAATCCAACTATGTATACTCTCTCTGTGCTGAGCTTAATCCACAGTCAGCTCTCCTTATCCATGTTCAATCTCATAACCATTGACACAGATCTCATCAAAAGTTATTAATGTTGAAGTTCGACTTCCTTACTCCCATGTTACCAACCAGCCTGGACCAATCCTGCTCCACGCTGCACGGTGTCATGGTAACCGGGGGAACGCTTGGTCTCTGTTTAATAAACGTGGTCGGACCAGACCGAGGGTCCCGTATTGACCACTCAGGAAGAGATTAAATGCTGGTGACATTTCCGAGGTGGAATTTGCAATTTCCACAAATATGAGGGCGTCCTCCAGCCCGGCATGACAGCACATAAAATCAATACAAATAACCTGAATCCCTAATACCTTGATCCCTGTTAGTGGAGGGATGCATTACAACTAAGACACTGGGAAGTGGGAGACACAGCCCTCCATAACCCCCCTACCACAAGCACCAGGCTCACTGCTGATTCCTATCGACTGTCTCCAGGCCAAACACAGACGCAATAACAATTAGGTGGGACACTGGCCCAATTCTCTCCCTCTCACACCCGCACAAACACACACATATGTCAGGAGCACACACGTTCCTACGACGCTACATCCATCTAAAATGGGACAAATATGAGAAACGACATCCCCCTTTACCTCAAACATATAAATATAAACATTAGAAGAGGCGCTCATCGGCCATTAGAAACTATTAAATGCCACACAACGCGATTCACAAAGCCAACATAAACATTCCTATTGATATTCACACTGTGGAAAAGATATCTTTGCTAACACATTGGCCACACCCGTTGTGAGTCATCACACCAAGCAGGATTAGTGGGCTTACCCCAGACTTAGCCGAGGGGAGACACTGAAAAGAAAACAGCTCTCGTTCTTTATATCCTCTTTTCTGTCTGTTGCGAGAGCCAAAATTGGGGGGGGATTTTGAAGGTGTGCTGCACCGTACAGTAGCTACTGGGCAGGGTCTAGCTGACAGTGGAACTTGGGAGTTTTTATTCACTAAGCCCTCACAGAAGGGGCAGGTGAGGCGAGGCAGGTGGCTCTTTTACTGCTCGGAGAGCAGTTGGCTCCTCTTCAAAGCAGGCGCCCATAAATGTCACACCACTTTGAGTCTACATGGAGCACTCATAAACAAAAGGGATACAACAGCAAGGCACAGAGGTTAGGAAATTTTCCCTTATCAGGAGGCGTTAAGTTCTCTGTGATTGCTTCAAAGAGTCAGCTGCTATCGATTGCCCGATCGTGTGCAGTCGCATTTAGATGTTTGAAACGTTGTTGGATGTTGTGCAGTAGGCTTTCAGTCGCAGCCGCACTGCTTCATTTCCTGCTGATTGTGATGTGGCTTCATTACCTTTCTATGGAGGTGATAACAGTGCACCTGCTGTCTGCGCTTCCTGTGTCTGACCACAGCTCGTCGAGCTCCTCCCAGCCAGCACTGTTGTCTGCCTACAGGTGGTGGTGGAGCTACTGACCCTGCGGCAGTGCCAGATGTACGCACTTACGGCAAATAGCGCTTATAATGACTGTGTTTTTATTTAGGATTAACCGTTTATAGTCCTCTTCCTCTGCGACAATAAGGAGGCTATTCCAAACGCTGCCTGAAAGGGGCACTCCAACAATTTTACACGTTAATTTCAGTTTACTCACTGTGAGGAGTGCTACTCAGCCTGTCAAAACAGTTGAATAATGTCGTCTGGAGGAAGCGCTGAAGTCTGAAAACATAACCCTGATGATGTCACATTAAAGAGTCTATTCATTTGCATCATGGGAAATGCCTCTGCTGCTGAAAATGAAATCTACTCAAAGTGCAAAGAAGTGGTGTTTCCGTCTTTCAGTCGAGTTATTCTCCAATTAATGTTCAATAATGTCAGAATAATAATTATTTCTATGCACTCAAACTGAGTCATTGTAAGCCATGAGTGATCTCTTGCCAAAGAGTCCGCCTTTGTCTGTTTGGTACCGCACACAGAATTTATCTGTTTGTTTGTCAAGCTTAATGCATGTCTGTGCATTCTGCTGTATGTTCACATAGCAGTCTGTTAGTATGTCCAAACCAAAGAGGAAAATGCTCTTTTTAAAATTACTGCTATGTAAGCATCTTAAATATCATGAGTGACACTAGTGATGTAGCTGGTTTACGCTCAAAATCATGAAAGTTTTCAGTCCCACAATGAGGCTTATTTGGACATTCATTCTTTACTCTGGTCTGCTCTGCACGTAGAAATCAGCTTTGTAATATGGAAGCATATAAAACATTTAACTTAAACTAAAATCACTGAAAAAAAATCGACTAAAATTTACTTTATAAAATCTACATAATGTATTCAGTGCTGCTTAAATCTTGACGTGTACAAAGACTGAATATGAAAAAACTGTATTATTTTAAAAATGCTTGGACCTCCGTTTTTGCTTTGTGCCTTGAATTAGACCTAATCAGCCACACACACACACACACACACACACACACACACACACACACACTCACCCAGTTTTTATTAATAACAAAAAATTAATAATTACAAACACACACACACACGTGTGTCACATTTTAGTAAAGTGCTCCTTTTTCCTTCTCTCGTGCTCCTCATGTGCTGTGACGTCCACATATTTATGTGACTTGTTTCTTTTTCCGACTCCACGGAATGAAGGATCACTGATAGATGTGAGAATCAGAGGCCCGGCTCCAAAGCTCGCCTGTCAGGAGGCATTACGGCTCCGCGCTGCACAGGAGGACAGTTGGAATCCTTCAGCACTGATATCTTAATCTGCATCTTTCAGGAGTGCGACTCCCGATGAAGTGGTCACTAAAGGAGGGAGGACGGGGAGGGAAGGGAATCCAGGTGACCTGTGACGTTCACCAGCAGGTAGATCTGCAGGAAAAAGACATGCCTGGACACAGCAACTCCTTACACCTCCTCTTCTTTTTTTTTTAGAAACCTTAGCTTTACCTTAGCCCCCCACCCCCCGATTGGAAGAGAGTGTTTGCAGGAGAGGGGTTTTAAAAGCTGTGCCCCAGTTAAAGCTACCAACATCATTACACTAAGGGGTTGAACTGTGGCGGCGTAATGTGTGTACCGAGTTACTCTGTCTGTTTGAAGGGCCCTCAGCAGAAGTGTGTCTGCTGTTGACACTCCCATTTAATATTGTTTGAATTTTTCATCAAGATCCCAAGCCCTGTTACAAGAGCCCTTTGTTTTCCAACTTGTTTGTACATTCTTTGTGTGTGTGAACGGTTGTGTACGTGTGTGTTTGCAGAGACATTATAGACATTTATTTAGTTTGAAATGTAACAGACTTTGGTTTTACATGTGTCTGTACACATTCTTATGTCAATTGTTTCAATAGTTTTACTGCACTATTTTCTTTTCCAAGAATTGTCCATTCTGGAGGTCTGTGGTGGTCTAGTATTTTTTTTTGTGGGGGGGGGGGGGGTTCCAGACTCTGGACTGGACATCCAGCTGCAGACATCCCTGTACCCTTCTCTTCCAGCATCTTTTGTGCAAGGGACCCTGACGCAGCCTTGAATGCAGGTCACCGCAGGTTACTGACAAAGCTCGGTGAAAGGGGGGTTTTGTGTGTTCGCCTGAAAGAAGTGCACGCGATTAAAAATAGCCTTCCCTCCTGTCAATGCATTGCCATTAAAAACAGCTGGGCCGGGCTCCTGCCCGCATTCAGCCACGTGAAAGTTGATTCTCTCTTTGTGCCGCTATCTTGTCACAACTCCCCCTTTACTGCCGCCCTTTGTTGGCTGCTTTGTGCGAGCGCCATCACGGAGGCAAAGTCAGCCTCATAAAAAGAGTTCATTTTGGATTCACTGGCCTCCAATGAACACTGGGAACTTTCTTTTTTGTGCCTTCATCCATAAATTGGCGCTCACTCACTGGGCCCTGTCAGTCTGCCTCAAAAGATTCTTTATGAAGCATTTCCTACTTCCACCCTCGGACACGTTTTGTCAATTCACCCATGTAGGTAATCAGCCTAATCACACTCGGCTGATTTTGAGGCTGCCAGGATACCAACAATTCTGCCACAATGCAGCATGGATGCTTGGTTAATTTAATTTATTGGAACAAGGAGGGAGGAAGCTATCAATATTTGTGCTGACAGTAATAGATTTAAATTAATCAACCTTGAATATCACCAGGTTGTCAGATGATCTTGTGGGTCCATGACAGTGTTTTCATTTTGCTGTCAGTTATGACACATTAGCGCTTTCATTGGCTTTGGGATGAGTCCTCTGAGTCTACAGGTAAAAGTAAACACACAGGATCCCACCCATGGAGCAGCTGTCAGTGCCTTCAATGAATCGGCTCTACCTGGGCAAGCAGGCACTCTGGGGGTTAATGGAAGCGGAGGAGGAGGACAGTCTCGTCTGTACGGCACAGCCTCCTCTGTTAGATGTGGTGCTTTCAGGAAACCCTCCTTTACCAGGCTTGTCATTTTCCACCACCTCTTATTGTTCCGCCGCCTCTCTCCCTCTCTTTTTTCCCTCTCCCCTGGGCCCTCTCTTCACTCCGTCCAAGGCCTTTTCTGATGCCAAGAGAACACACACAAGCAAGCTGCAACATGCACCCTCACATCGACACACACACGCATAAAGACAGACACAGAAACGGCCCAAGATACGGAAAGAAGCAAACACACACACACACACACACACATACACAATCAGAAAGTCTCTAAAGGGCTTTTCTTATCTTATCAGTATTGTCATCACTCTATCATCCAAAGTCAATCCTCTTGTCTGATTGCACAGTGACTCTCCCTTCCCCAAAAAAAGGTATAATTTATATTTAGGAAGAGGCCTGGGAGAAGCCAAAGTTTAGAAATGACATCCTTATTGTATTTTTGATGTTGAGGATGTTTTTGTTCAGGAATAATAGCATAATAGAAAATGCATGATGGCTAAAACAGAATACTGAATCCATCATAAAATAACAACTCAGTTATGTAAATTTAGCCTTTTAAAATTAATCTTTTTTTCACTTTGTGAATCTTAATGTTATGCTTTGTCATGTTACCACATTACAACCTTGGGTGTTGATGTCTAGTGTTTTATGAGCCTATATGGGCTGTGCATTTAAATAAACCAATCAATGAATCAATGTGCTTATTTTTATTTGATTTTAATACTAAAAACAAACATTTTCTCCCTTCTGTGCAGTCAGTGTATTTATTAACATAATGTGCTATAGAAAATGCACTGGAAGGGTCGTTGCATACATACATACATACATACAGACACACACACACATATGTATATATATATATATATATATATATATATATATATATA
>JAOXYL010000113.1:15977146-15994756 GCA_028564955.1 Terapon puta | reverse complement strand
ATATATATATATATATATATATATATATATATAGAGAGAGAGAGAGAGAGAGAGAGAGAGAGAGAGAGAGAGAGAGATAGATATATACATAGGTAGATAAATAGATAGATACTTTTTCATGATTATATTATTCATTATATTGTTCATTACAGCGAAGTAATTATCTGTAAATTTAAGGTGTATTAAAAAAAATAATATAGGATTCTCATTATTAGACATGTTAATACATTGTGAGGGATTACAACAAGTCTTCTAAAGCTGACACATGACATATTGTGGATATGGGCTTCACAGAAAGTGTTACCAACTCCTCGTCTCATCCTGCTCATTTTGTCCCTCACGTCTCTCCGCTCTTTTGTTCCGTCTCTCTGTGTGATTTAACCTCTGCTGCTGCTGCTGCTGATGGAAGGGATTGTCTGGTTTTATTAATATGACAGGTGAGCCTGCCCAGCTGCTACCTGAGTGTGTCTGTGTGTGTGTTGCATGTGTGTCTGTGTATGCGTGTGTGCCAAAAAGCGGCAGCTGTCTCATACACGCAACGCACACATGGTCTCACATGAACCCGTTCACACAGCCATTATTGTGGCATAGAGACTTTTTATGTTATCGCATGATTTAAATAGTTTACACGATGCAATGATCTGAAGTGCATCTTCTTGTCGAACTGGTGAAAAGCTAAATCACTGCCCAGATGCTCCCTGCGCTGGAATCATATTTGTGTGTTATTACCCTCATATATTACCACTTTGTTTACTTCCTGGGCTGCAAATCACCAGTGTAATTTTCACCACCCCTCTGAGACGGCCATAACATCCCTGCTCTTGTATATACACTTTATGATTTGACTCATATGTTGGCGTTCAATACATCCATATTGACTCAGGTAATTGAACACGAGGGACACAGGCTGTATTCATAAAAGAGGCAGAGAGACAATTCAGTGAATAGAGGGTTATTGGAACGGCAGTCAGGAGCTTCTGGCAGGTTGGTCGACGTGGGTTTGCGCTTTGAGAGAGGCGTCAGGCTGTATGTCTGTCATTGACTGCAGTTCAGGCGTGAAGATGGCAGCACAGAGGTCTTCCACCTGAGCAGATTGTGTTCGGAGTCGCTCCATTACCTGAGTGGGCCACCTTTGTCTTATAGCTCCATGTGGAAAATGAATACATGCTTGCAGGCCGGGCCAGCAGGCGTCAGAAGTAGTGTGTGTTTGCGTGTGCGGTTTTGGGGGGTGGGAGGTCGAGAACGCTGTTGAAGGCTTCTGACTATATGTGTTGTTTTTATTTATAAAAAGCCCAGCAACACCTGCTCTTTTGGTTTCTTTTATCTGAACGTATCATAGAGAGGTGTGGTTTCTTCGTGGCACTGAGGGATGTTTTTTAAAAGACCTTTGGCGTATTATTCAGTCAGCCTGCCGAAGTTAATAGATGCCCACTCGCTACAATAAACCAGCCTCTCAAAATAGGAGACAGGTATATTTTATTAGCGCCTCTCCGGGGAGTCGACACACTGGCTGGCTGATGGGCAGAGATAGTGCCGGCCCACTTAGTTAACACAGTCTGGGGACAGAGTTGTCCCTGCGCTGACCCGTGACCAACGTAGCTGGCTGCTGGGCAATCTGTCAGCTCCAGCACAGTGTCATTAAGTTTTTATCACTCTTCATAAACCTAGAGGGGCAACTTTGAAGTGCCATTCTCTCCAATCTCAAATCACTTGATGGGACGAATTTTAAAGACTTGGTTCATTGTGATGCTACTTAATAGGCCCTTGCATTAAACAAATCTCTATTGTGGAAATTCCTTTTTATGTTTAGCAATAAGGTAAAAATATAAGACAGGAGGAACAGAATTGAAAGAATATACCATCAGAAAGTTGGCAAAACCTTGTTCTGATCAAGGAACCTATTATTATTTCTTGATCTGAACATTTCTGGAGGATGCAGGTAGAATGAGCACAAAGGTCCCCTCCTCTCAAAGAGGCCATTACCCGTGGACTACATTTTTCCATCGAGAGGAATATTACTTTTTTCAAGGTGTGGGCCTGTCAAAAGACAAGGTTAATGCAGTGCATTGCCGCTTAAAGCACACTTTGCTCTTTTCAAATTTTACCATTGTGCCTGACGAGATCAAAAGGGCCCTTTCAACATGTCGCTGTGTTCGCCGAGCTTTCATGTCTTACCTCATTACTGGAAAACTTTTCTTTGATTGAGCCGAGGTCTGAGCGGAGTTCGGTCAGACAATGGGGCTGGACGACTTTCACCGCGACACAATGAGGGGGAAACAAAGATGTTGTCTCAAATCCCTCTCGAGATGCCGGGCCCCCTACGCTTTGCCGCAGCCAACAGGCCTGTGAATTACAGTAAGACCCCTAAAAGTGAGGATTTGTAACTCCTCTGATCAGACTCAGCTCACGACCAGCGGAGGCTAAATCCCTGCAGAGAACCGGCCACAGAACAGGGGATGAGATGAGCTTCTCCGAATACATCTATGCCCATTTAAACCCTGTCTGACATTCCCTGAAAGACTGCTTCAAAGAGGTTAAATTCAGCTTCAGAATATGCCCGTTTTAACTAAACGGAGGGCCGTACATTTGGTAGTCTTTTTGGAGAAAATCGCATTTCAAAGAACACACAGCGCCATTTATTTAAAAGATATATTTTATTCATGCAATTTCAACACAGTTGCAAGGATTTTTCAGTTTTAAGAAATTTCCAGCGCTTTCTGCCAGGGCACCAATATTTTTTCCAATCATTTTTTGGCAATAGAGCAAACAAAACCCTGAGTGAATCCTTGAGTATACACACCCTTCTCTGACTCCGAGAATTGGGCTCCAAAAGTCAGAAAACCCAGACAGAAGTGGCGTTTTACTGATCAGTTGCGGGTCTCTGAAGAAACAACTTTTGACCTTCTCCTTTTTCCATCTTCCCATCTCTCCTCTCACACACACTCACCATTTTTCCCTCCATACATTTCCCTCATACATGTCTATATTTTCACTCCCTGTTAAGCCTCCCTGTCCCTGCGTCCTTGTCTCTCACTTTTACAACTTCATTTCCTGTAATGCTGATTTGAATTGTTTGTTTTGAAACATTTATAAAATCTTTCCAGTGATAATAATTGCTTCATTGGCACAGGTAATCACAGACTACAAAAGAAATATGAGAGACTTTTTAAAAAAAACATTTGTGTGATCTAAGTAGAAAATTGAAAATGAAATAAACTGCACCCATTGTGAATTTTCCATCCTGATAATTTTTCCTTTCTTTGGAAAAGCCCGCCAATAAGAGCCAAGCTTTTGTTCTTGTTATCACACACTGTTCATTTGTCCCCCAGCCGGAAAGCCATGTTAAGATAACGCCATCCTATCATCTGATTGTCTTATCAAAGTTGAGCGACACAGCACCCCCCCCAGTCACTCTGAACAATCAGTCAGCCTGGATGAAAAGGTTAAGTGCTCCACACGCCTCTCACAAAGTTTGCAGTCAAAATACATCTCGGAAATAAACTGTGATTGTTTATTACGCTCGTTGATTTATGCAAAATTTATTCGTCACTTGCCACTTCGACGCGCCGGGCTCACGTCGGCCGATGCTCAAACCCCGTTTAATTTCTTACAGCCTCCTCTCTGCATTTCAAGTGCAAGAGTGTGCAACCCTTATACAGCGTTTGACACCAGGGTCAGTGGAATTGCCCCACTTGAACTAAAAGACATTTAGTTTGGTTTGGAAAGTGAAAACTCGAACACCATTAATTTGTTTGCTCTCCCACTAGTCATGACCACAGCAAATGCCATCACCTCAAAGAAGTGGTCGGCCGTCCTCACTTTTATTTGTTTGTTTCCTTGGAGGGTGTGAGAAGTCGTGGAGCGCGGCTGTGGCGGACATTGGACTTGTTGGGGTGGGGGTGTGTGTGTGTGTGTGTGTGTGTGTGTGTGTGTGTGTGTGTGTGTGTGAGGGTCTCTCCAGAAGGACGGCTTTGCGGGGAGAAAGCTATAGGGAGCTAGCAAACAAGTTAGCTAGCAACAGAGAGGCGGGGGGGGGCGGGCGGGTGGCGATGGTGCTGGGAGGGGTGGGGATTCATTTAGCCAGGCATAGCTGCTCTTGTTTGTGGTTGTCCCTGACAGCGTCGGCAACGCTGCTCCAAAGCACCTGTGTTTGCTCACTAGCTTTCCCCCAATCTGCTCGAAAAATGCTGTGAGCATGTCACATGGTGGCCAGATAGCCTGGGCACCATGGGAATACAAAAGCCGGGGCTTTTAGAACAGTTAATCATTAATGGAGGCCTCTCTTTTGTTCCCATTCAGCCCCACACTGACAGAGGCTTTGATATTACATATGGCAGACAGGTCAGACGTAGATATAGCCAAGTACATCGACGGGGAAGTTCTTTCAGGTCGCTTGACGCAGGGTGTTGAAAGCAGACGATAAGCAGCGATGGAAAAGCGTCCCTCAAATGAAAGCCGTGTTCATCTGTAGAGGATAGGGAGAACACACAGGTCAACCTTACATAACATTATATGTCATTTATGGCTATTTTATATCATGATAATTACACTAGTGCTTATTAGCTGGTTGAAGTGACTTGATGAATAGCATCAATACATGCGGGAGGCTCATAGAGGCCGAATAATTCCACTTAATTACACTGGAAATCCTACACCACAAAACAAAAAATACTCAGAATGAGGATGACAAAGTCATGATTGCGCTATTGTCTCTGATTGGCAGGACAGCAATAAATGGAGCAAGTCTTTCATGGGATGGGAGGCCGCTTTACCAGCCCCACAATTAATTAACATGCCCTAATCTCAGTTTGCTCTCCATCTTGAACTGTCAATGAAAAGTCCAGGACTCATTTCACGCCTGTCAAAGTGGGCTTTAGAAGTAGGAGGAGAAAAAAAAGGCAACGCATGAACTTGCCTCCACAAAGCAGGGCCAAATTTATCTTGAGGGGAGATTAGGTTTACACAGCCACATTCTTATAAAGCACTAAAAGGCTCGGAGACAAACTCTTATCTCCCATTTACCTCAGCATGCCAATGGTTCTTTATTGAAAGTTAGTCATGACCCCACCCTAACCCCCCCAGTGCTAATAATACTGTATGGGAGTTGGAGAGGATAGTGGGATCACAAACATTTACGGGCTGAAAATGCAGCACAAGAGCAGGCAAAGTGGCCACTCAGCGCAGGATGCTTGGTGCGCCTGAGAGTCAATCATTAACGTGGCACTTTTAGTGATATCTGCTCTCTCGCCCGGAGTAGAAGTCAAAAGATAAATGAAGGTTGCGTTTCAGGGGATGAAGTAAGGCTCCGAACTTAGGTGCCTTAGCAAACACGCCGGCCCACACACAGGTTTCTTTTGAGACGTTTGTGGTTCTCATGTCAGAGTCTCCCTGGGACAATATGTTCTCAAGCTGGCCGACAATAGCGAAATGACTCAAGTTTGTGTTTGTGTTAACATCAATACAGCACTTCCTTGATTCTATGGAAACCACTTTGCCTTTCAACCTTTCCAACATCAAATATACTTATTTCTCATATTGGTTTAAAACGCATTGTTTTTTTATGATTAACCAGTGTACAAATAATAAAGTCATTTTCTATATCAGATAATGATACAAATTCTAATTTAATTATCTGAGAAATTTGCAACACTTTAAGCATTATTTATAGAAATATACATCATGTTCTTTTCATTCTGCTTCTGGTCAATGCAGAGAGTCAGCCAGAAAATAAAAACATGTCATATCCTCTTCATCCTGCGTGAGCGTCATGCAGCCATAAATCTTTTCCTTCCTTACATGCAGCTTGACTTCACTGCAGTGTGTTTATTTGCTAACCCTGGTCACCGACGATAAGGGCCATTGGTGTCCCCAAACTGTAGCTTGCAATCTCTCTTGGTGACAACACGCCCATGTCTCCACCAACATGTCTGCACTGTGCAGCCGACAATGCCAGGAATATAAAGAACAAAACATAGGTGCTAATAAATCCTCTGTCTCAGCTATAAGGAAATAAATTAGGTTGAGCGGAGTCAAAGGATGGGCTTAACAAGTGTATGCTTCAAACAAAAGTTCCTGTTTCAGGAGGGAAGGTGCACGGGTGATGGATGGCTTGGCAAACATAGTTGACATACCTGGCCAATGCCATGGGCCGGTCACAACCCAGGACTGAGAGGGACATTGTGTGAGTGTTTGAGTGAGTGAGTGTGTGCGTGTGTGTGCGTCAGTGTAGCTCTTTCTGCAGCTATCCCTCTTCCCTCTGAGGCTTCCTCTCCCTCCTCTCTTCCTCTCGTGCCGTGGGGATCACTTCAGTCAGCAGAGCCCTATTTGACAGAGACACAGCCTCCATATAAATCCCATCCTCCTATTTATTTGATGTGCAGTTCTACTAGGACGCCTTCGATCCGTCCTCAGGGAGCCCGCATCTCAAAACACTCAAATAGTCTGGGTGTGGCGATAAGCGCGGGGCTGGAATTATACTCCCAAATTCCCAAATCCTTATAGAGCATTGTTCCCCAGCACTTTAAGACACATACACAGGAAGAAAACAGCCAGATATGGACTGGTGAATTACTGCAAATTTTATTTCATATCCTTCAGTGCTTTGTTTTGTTTTTTGATTAAATTTTTAAAAATGGAAATACATGAATGGAAAAAAACCCTTCCAGGATGCTCCATGAGAGCAGATTGGAGCGTGGGAGACGGGTCAGTGCAGTCTGCTGGATGAGTGGTAGACCTTTATGGGGAACACCCAGGAATGTTTAGTTAACTCGCCCGTCGCATTCAAGCATGTGTGTCAAAGGTGTTTACAGGGTGCTGACATTCACACATTGGCAGAGAGGTAACGTGAATGGTACAGCCATGTCTGGCTGTGCTGGGCCCTGAAAATGTTCAATAAAACTCACATGGAACGTGCACTCTGAAATGTTGCTGCATGAACGTTGGCATTTAAATGAAGAAGTTGAAAACACTTCTCTAATTCACTTCTATAATTCATCTTTATCAAAATTAATATTCATGCAGCAAAAGACAATTGTTATTGCAGCAGCGCCAAACAAACAAAAAAAATAGAATAAAACACACTGAAATGAATATCTCCTTTTACACTGCCACTAAAATAAATTATACTGCACATTAGACAACATATCTTATAAAAGACAGATTTAAATATTTTACATTTTCCTTTTTTTGTTGTTTTTGTACTTTACATTATGACAATAAATTATTTTAACTAAAATATATAATGGTATTGAAATCTATGTACATCTAAATATTTAGATACTTTTATTTTTTATCAAAAGGAATTTTATATTATAATTCATTATTTCTCCATATTCATAAATGTTTTCAGGATTTTGCCCATTTAATTTAATGCAGCCTAATATAATCTGCATTGTTGGTTATCTTTAAATTTAGATCATTTCATTGAACTGATCATTTGAAGGATAAATAATTTAATGAATAAATACATTTTTAACCTATAAATAATGCTCTTTAATAACATTAATAACATTTTTCCAAATGATTTTTAAAAGCTGGTCTAATTTTTTTTTGTTTTTGTGGTTATAATATAAACAAAGTATAATTACTGTGATGGTAAATTTCATGATGCAGTAACATGTGGAACCACTGATAAAACTGACCTCATGATGTGTGATTTAATTTCCCTTTATGTGGTGGCTACGCAATAAAACAGAATTATCCAGCCATATATCCATTCATAGTAACAAAGAGCAAACACAAGATGTTTAACGGTTTAAAACAGTGTGACTATAAATCATATTTCCTCATTGTTTTTAAAAAAACACAAACTGTTTTTATGTGCACAGTAAATATGATTTCTGATAATGGAAACTTATCAGGTATTTTGTTTATTTTCTTTACTTATAAAGGGGGGGCTTTAATGTTTTCAATAAAATTAAGAAAGAGGCCATTATAAATAATACTCTAAATATTTTAATTTTATATGAGTAAATTATATTATATCAATTTTTTTTTTATTTTATACCTCACAATACATTTGTCAAGTATCACAATGTGATAAAAAGAACAGATGCTTGCCAACATTTTCACTATATCTTTTATTCTATATTTCAAATACTAATAGACTAATGCCACAAATCTAATCACAGTCACCCTCGGAGGCGGCTATCCTTTCTTTTGCCGCGTGTTGCCAAAGAGGCAGCCAGTGCCAGCAAGCACAAGTCAGCATGTCATCCTGTCTGTCTGTCTGCCTGTCCACATGACCACCCACTGAGAGCTACGGGGGCATGAAGCCCAAGTCACCTCCTGCCAGTTTCAAAAACTGACCTACAGGTGACAAAACATCTAACCTGTTAAAGTGCCTGCACATCCAATTCCTCCAGGTCACAGCACACACAGCGACTGAACCACACACCAGAACGCCACAGGTATCACTCAGACCGCCATTGTTTAAGGTAATTGGAGGGGTGTTGTAAGTTTCCTATGACTCACAAGGCTCTTTTCTCCACCCATGAATGCTGGAAGATTGTAGGTCATAGTGAACTAAAAAAAACGAAGTCCTCTCAACTCATAAATTACACGGCCACAGACAACCTTAAGCGGTGTTGAAATGCCTCGAAACAGAGCTTTATTTCAGCGTTGGTGGAGCGTGAAGCTGAGAGCACCACCCCACAAGGAGCTTGGCTCTCACAGGCGCAAATAAGACAGCTATTTATCTTGCCATACCTGAAGTCTGACATGCTGGCAAAACGATGGTGGTGCACCAAAGGTGGATGTGAAAACAAGCACTTACTGTTTCTTAATGATGTTGCTCTTTGAGTTATTGCTTCCGTAACAGGTCATACCTTTTTTTTGTGATTAAGGTTAATAAAGTCTGGTCTTAAATTTAAAAGTTTCTGCCCCAAACAAAAGGGTTTTCCTTCCTGGGACCTGTCTTGGCACAGCTACTGGCACTTTGAAATCTGATCTGATAGATTAAGAGCTTAGAATTAGAATAAACCATTGTGGATTCATCACGGGTTGTGTTTTCACTCTGGTGGCAAAAAAAAAAAAAAAAACTTCCTGCTGTGTATCCGTGTGTAAGTTTAAAAGAGCACTTGTAGCTAGATGTCATTCCTTTTAAATATATTACCAATTTATATAATACATGTGTTTTTTGGGGGGAGGTTATATAAATGTGACAGTGAAAAAAAACACAGCCAGAGAATCTTTCTTCTCAAAGGTTTTCCTTCACAACATCATATTGTGTAGAAATCATCCTCGGTCTGACCACCCAGGGGGTCCCTGACACCACAACCTTTACAGAGGGGGATGGGCCTGTGTGTGTGTGCGTGTGTGTGTTTGTATTTAGGCAAGTGTCTGCTCACATGCATGAATATGCTCCTTCATCTTATGTGTATTGATCCCCCTGTGACATCCCACCACTTTTCTCTTTTTGTGTTTGTTGGTTGGTTTGTTTGTTTGTTTGTTTGTTACAGATACATTTACTATTGTTATTTTATTCCCGGCAGACTTCAGCGGGGAGGCACGCCACTTCCATTTCCTGCCACGCAGACAACATTACATGTATTGAGTGTGAATACACATTCAGCAGAGAACTGGTCAATGTAAATGCAAACACAAACCAACAAACCAAAACAAAAGAGCACAATATGGATCCTTCTCTCAGCCAGAGCCACTACACTTGCTCTGTTTGCCCTCTCTTCTGGCTGGAGTTGCCATTAGGTCATATAATGACCGCATCTCATTTCTCCCTCAAGAGCCCTCGGAAGCTTTACTCCTTTGGCTGGAAAAGTACATCTTTGTCGGTTCAAGAAATGGGACGCCTCGCTTTGATTTTTCCCGTGTCCCAAATTCAGCCCTTTTTTTTCCCCATTTGAACAATAAAAGTAATCCAAACTGCTTTAAAAAGAAAATTCGGCCTATTGGCTAAACAAAAACGCACGGGTATCGTTATCGCGCTGTGTGCTTGACTTGTGTTGCCTCCTCTAAGAAGAGAAGAGGGGTCAGCCGTTATCCCCCCACCCCGACTGCCACCCTGCTTTTATGGCAAAGCCGGAGCGATTCAACCCCTAAACGAGTACACACGCTAAGGTGAACAGAGATACACGCGCGATAACCCGTTCAATTAGACAACACCGTCATGGCAGGCAGAATGTGGACTGATAAATGACCATACAGTATGGTGTACAATGGGAATTAAAAGTATAGGGCAGCTGGGCTCTTATCTGGCCGGGGAAGAAGAAACCAGGCAACAAAGGGAGGCCTAAGACTAAGAGGCTTGATGCATGGGAAAGCCATGGGCCGGCCATTGTGGCTGCCCTTCTGCTGAGCAAATAGTCCAAACTGTTCATTCCCCATCTCCCATTCTCTCGCCGGTACATTGTTTGTGTCCTTGCATTTCATTCTGACTGGGGAAGATTGCTCTCAGGGCCAGTGAGCAAACAGTCCAGAAAAGAGCCAGCTATCTCCTGCCGTTCCCAGGAGAACTAGCATTTTTATTTCAGCTCCAAGCTGTCAAAGGATTGGAGAGTTTATGTCAGGATCCTGAATTAATTGCTTTAAGCCTCAGGGCCGACGCCGGCGTTTTTATCACCAAATGTTCGGTAAAATGTTTCCTAGCAAATTATGCAGCGCCCCCACCGCCGCCACCTCTTTCGGTCGCCAAACATTTGGTATTTGATACATACAGGATGAGTTTCTGCAACACAAATGATGTGTTTAGTTGTTGTGACAGCACAATGGTGTGAATAGTGATGGGCTATAGCACGGCTGTCAAGGATTTGGTGGAATGAAGGCAAACAGCAAACTTTTGTGTGTATGCTTTTTCTCTCTCTCTCTCTCTCCATGACGGTGGGTACACGAGCCAAGCTTGGCAATAAAATGAGTAAGCTTACAGATGCCTCAATAAACCATAGCTGTTCAGACATTTGGTGGACCGAGCTTTAAAGGCTCCAAACTGTCCTCTGAACTGCCAAACTGACTTCAGAACCGTCTGTCATCCTCATATCCATCCCATCCTAATGCTTACTTTATAACTATACACAGTATATCATACATTTAGATCGTCAAAATTCCTCTATATGCCTGCAGACTATATATGCAACCCAACTCCATATATTGTCATCTGAAACCACAAGTTCTGACACAAACTTTTTTCCGATTTTTTTTGTATTAAATGCAAAAATATCTGTATTTTCAATTGTGGAAATTACGCAGCGGATACAGTTGGAAACTTTTTTGGCTTCTTTCACACTTTTTGATCCAGTGTATCAATCTCGAATATCCCATTTATCCTATGCAGAGACTTTTTTTTTTACAGTGTAAGAACATTGCTCTAGTTTTTACAAACATCATTTTGTTGGCATATCTGGATGTTGTGTTTTCATTCTCTGTCGGCTGCGACACGAACGCGCCAAAAACAACACAGGAAGTTCCAGTCTTCGGAGCCACACATCAATAACTGAACCTGGAGCCACCATCTGGACTTTGCTTTTCTTCACACAAATGCATCTGACGGCGTTGTGGACCATCGTATTTGCATCTAAAAAGCATTAGCAATATTTCAGCGAGCCGCATGATACTGTGCCATTTGTATAATTAAGCCCTTCAACAAACTACCTGTCATCCACCCATCGCTGCCTACAACAAGTCAAAATGGCGGCCCTCCAATCTGAATAATGACAAGGGGGCTGCTCCTGAAAATATGCGACTGCTTTTTCAAATGAATGGTTTGCATATGAGGGAAATCCATGTGAAATTTGCATTGATACATAAACGCAACTTTGTGTGACATTGTGACCTCAAACAATGGTCGGTTGTAACAAGTCGGAGCTCACCGCTGTAATTTAACTGTAGCCAAGCCCCTCGCAAATGAATTATGATGTATAGCAGAAGCCCCCCCCCCACCTTCCCTTTCACCCAACATTATCTTTCTGCTGGGCACTTCAAGATAAGGGTATCCCGGCTCTGACCAATAAATCTGCCAGTTGACTCCTTAATCTGGACGGATATTAAGTGACAAACGCCGCGATGTTTCTGTCAGCGTCAAGCAGGCGAGGGTTAAATAGTGTGTATCAGGGGACTACTCTGCAGTGGGGAAAACATACAGGCCTCATCCCTCACCATAATCTGCTCAACAACCCCATAGACACCTCCCAGCTTTCCTCAATCCTTCAGCCGAGCATCCGCCTTTCCATTATAAATAACACAGCCATTTATATGGGATTAAATTGGGGATTAATTTGATTCAAGTCAGGGTATGGGAATTCATTAGCGTGCTGACAGTGGCACTATACATGGAGGGAATTTAATTTGAATCCCCCATGGGAAGCACTAAAGGGGCACCCGGGGCCGCGTCGAAATAGAAGTCTTAAAGACAAGGGGGGATATTGTTCTGCACTTCAGATTTGGACACTTGTAAGGTGGCTCTTGATTGCCGTTGATGGGCTGTTATCAAATTGAGAGCGGCAATGCCATTAGGTGAGAGTTTCCTGGAACGGACAGGCCGCGCTGGAGGGAGCGAGACGAGTTAATCTGCGAGGGAAGGAGGGCCGACGCTGGGATTTGGCCTCGTCTATCTGCGCGGATCGGGGACAGTTCTTGACACGCGCATGACCGTGAAGAAGTAAATACAGGTTTTTCACACAGATTTGCCTCCCACTCATACGGTATTAAAATGAGCACATTATTTGAATGTCAGTGATTCTCATGAATGTTGAAATGGCATATCTACCGCCGCCATTCCCGACAAGCTGGGTGGTGTAAAGTAAAGGCATTAAATTCAACTCGGCCGCAGATTACAGAATTCACCCCGGCAGAACACCATCTTGGCATTCTCTAAATTGGACAAGTCCCATTGTAAGAGCCCATCACAGTGCACATGTCTGCATCGGAGAACATATGCAGGACAAAATATTCCGTAGTTTGTTATTCCGAGGACGGCACTGGGGGCACACGGGCTTGTTTGCCTTTGCTGGGAGAGGAGATTGGATTGGGGGTTTAAATGAATCGCTGGCGCACCACGTTTATAGGTTTCATTAACTTTTAATGAGTTGGGTGTCCTTCGCTGTGATTGGCTGGCAAAGCTCTGCCTTCACTTCCTGGAACTGGAGCTGAGGGGGAAGTGAGGAGATATTGCAGCGTGTTGGCTTCCATGTCATGGCCATGTGCTGCTGAATGTGCCACACTGGGTGGAAATGGGTCAGAAAAAGGGGGCCATAATGTTGCACTATTCCAAAACAGAAGCCCCCCCAGATATCCATCAGCACTGGCAACCGCTGAATCTAAAACCTGGAGGAATCGAGTCTCGAGGGGAATAAAGAAACCTTGGCAGATCAATCACGGCCAAGCAGGCATCCCTTTACCACAGCTGACTGACATATCGTTTTATGGTCGCTTTGCCAACAAGGTTTGATCTCAAAGACAGGCATGAGAGCCACCAGGGAATGCCTGTGGAATTACCAAAGAGGAGCTCGGAGCACGAGTGCGTGCATGCACACAAATGTTTCCGGCAGTCAGCACAGGCAATACCTAACTTCATATTTTGAGCATCTTTAATCTCCATCCAATATAGTATCTTTCTGCCTGGCTGATCACACGTCTATTATCTTGCATGGGGGGGGTGTTTTCTGTACGCTTTATGTTTCTCCTTGAGAAGCTAATCCCCTCCTCCAGTGTGCGGCTGAGCCTCACTCCAGCACTCCCGAGAAACAAAGGCCTTGCCTGTCTTGTCATCTCCATTTTATCTCCATCACGCCGACATAAGATGGAAAGTTCCTCCATCAGACGTTTACATTATCTCCATCGCCCGTGATTTTCACTTGTTACCGTCAGAAACCTTGATTGGTTTGGCAAGGTGGGGACTGGCTTTTGCATGATGACAGACTTGTGTTGCAATATTTTACAAGGATAAACACTGACCATCCATCCACTTCCAGGCATATAAAAGCAGCAGGGTAGTGAGAGGCACCCCGTCCTGGCCTGAATAGATCGCCTTTAGGTCACTGCACGTCCCACCAGCTGCTGCCTCACAGTACTCAATGGGCATTGTTGGTGGACCTCTCTCTCTCTCTCTCTCTCTCTCTCTCTCCCTCACCCTCTCTGTCTCTCTCTCAGGACATGAAGGAGTCCTACACTGGAATGTCACATAGTCGTGTCAGAAGAGTGCGGACACATCACAGCCATCGGCCGCATTCTCACCCTGTCCATCCCGCCATGTCTCTCCCCTCTTTCTTCCTCTCTCCCTCTCCTCAGCACACACACAGACACACACCTCTTCTTTCCATCATAACAGAACCCCAAACTGACCTCCATTCAGCTAGATTTACAAAACAGCAGTCGCATCTGTCAAATAAGTTTCCAGTATTTTAAGATGAAAGTGTAATCCTCAGTGATGATGACAATTTAACAGTAACCAGTCAAAATCTATTTCTTCTTTAAGAAGAATTGGTTCCTGCAGATGGGCAAAAAGAGAAGGTAGAGAAAAAAAATATTGAAGAGTATGCATGGCTTTGGTACGCATCTGTTAATCCCTGATTATACTGTAGAAGGATATTTCAGAGAAAAAGATTTTCCTTTTAGGTCATTTTTATCTGTTAGATTGTGTAAAATATCTTCAGTGCACAACAAATATTATTCATCTATTTAGAGTTTATCTATGTGTTAATAAACTGAATGATTGAAAAATAAAACTTAGAACTCATGCACAATTGAATTTTTCACATTCAGATATCAAGGCCTTTAGAGTCAAATTGTTCATTTCAATATTCAGTTCAATTTATTCAGTGTTAAAGCAACTGTTATTTTGTCCTTTTTTTAATTTTTCTTACTAAAAAAAGAATATCACTTATCATTTAAGGATTTTTAAAATAACTAAAACCAGACTGTGCATATTAGGCCTTCTTGAAACCCAAATACATAGTAAAACTATGTGGGCAAAAAGTAAATTCTAACACCATGTACAATATTAGTTTAATATACGATTATATTATATATTACAATATTACAAACCTTCCATTATATTTTTTATGTATGCTTTCTGTATAACTTCTAAAAGAAATCATTACCACAACTGCACAAATGTAAGCAGCTGTATTCATCTTTTAACCTGTATAACTAAATCTATATTATCTCCATAATATGACATCAGGAGTAAGACTGCATTTTCCTGTTTTAGTATCAAATTGACAACACAGCTGACTTTACAATAAAAATGTTGATGATTTAACACAATATGCAGACTGGTTTCAAAACCTTATTTTCACCTTGATTGAGCATTTAAATGAGTCCCAATTTCCCTGTAAGCCGGTTGACAACAATGCACAAAACTGTAGAATAATAGAAAATAATGAGCGCAGGATAATACAAAAACAGCAGTAGCATGAAAAAAATGATGGCTTTTAAAAGTTTAATTATTCATTGATATTTTGTTTTTAATGTCACAGACAATTTGAGTTTAAAATATGTTCATCGATTCAATGTTTTAAATTGACTATAAAATAGTATAAGGGACTTTATTTCGACAATAAATATTGTCTACCTTTTTTCACGTTTTTCTTCGAAATAAAATAATTAGAATAGTTCGATACTGAACAAATGTATTGATCGGCAGTGGATCAGTGAGGAGAAAAGTGGAGACGCGTACGGCGGGCGGACGGACGGACGGAGGGGACAGCGGGCCGCCCGCAGAGAAACCATGGGTGGCTTTGAGTTTTGACTTTGTGCTCCCTTTAATATACTGAGGGACGGCAGTTTGCCTTGCTAAGATATGGGATTAGGAGTATTTCTGGTGAAAGAGGAGTTAAGTCGGGCTAGTGTGGACGGTCCCTCCCCTGCAAAAAGGGCTGAGACAGAATTACAGCTTGTTGGACCGGTGTCCCGCCGTCGCCATGGAGACAGATCTACTTGGGTGTTCCAGCGCGCGCGCGGGGCTGCAGCGCGGAGCCTCGAGGTGCCGCGAGGCGCCCTGCTGGAGCTGCACGACCCCATCTGACTGCACCCGAGGAATAACTGCACCCGACTCATGCGCGCGCGCGCACACACACACACACACACACACACACACACACACATAAGAGCAGCATTACTGATTATTACCATTTATTGTAGGATCGATACCCAAACTATCTCCTGCACAGACCAGGCGGATCCACCTGCTGCTCGCCCCCTGACGCCAATATATATAATATTCCTAACATTTTTATTTACTTATTCATATATATCCCCCCTCTTTCGTGCATATACCTGCTGTTGAATGGCAGTGCCCTCAGCCCGCTGCATGCAGCTGACGCCCATGGGTGGATGCGCATATGGCTTATAGGGTATTGAGTCACTGAATGAAAACAGAGGCCCAAACTCGCCTAGGCATTAAAATGCGTCGCTGTAGGGAAAATGTCTCACTTTGGAGGTCTGCTGTAATTAGATGCTATTTAAAGACGCACGAGGAAAAAATGAAGAAGAAGAAAAAAGAAGCAAATGGCCTTTTGCTCGGTTGAGTTAAATCTTAACTAAACAGGTCCAACTATTTATAGAAAGTCGACATTTTTATCTGTATAATATTATTTGAGGGTTTTACGCCTGCCCTGTTTAAGCATAACTTTGCTACTCCTACTCTTATTTTGATAACTGTAGATTTCCCCTCTCCGAGCTTCAGCCGGAGTCAGACCGCCTGCAGGAGAAGCGTCTCAAAGATCCGTGTCTTTGTGAGAAGGGCCCTTAATCAAGAAATATGCAAATGCCACGACAAAAAAAAGAGTTGGAGAAATCAGGTTAGCTGAGTAAAAAGGGATCAACAGGCTGCTCCATCCTTCATTCAGTTGCTATAACAACAGATGTGCCCGTCCACCGCGGCGCGGCTGGAGGCGCCGCAGAGGTGTCCGCCCTGATGGGAGAGCCATGCGCAAAGTTGGGAGATGGATGGAGGCGCAGAGACGTGGCCTCGGCGCACTTTTGTCCGCCAGAACAGATTGAGGTTGGTTACCTTTGAACCGGCAAAGCTCCAAAAGGCCAGTCCCATCTCAGTGCAGGCTAGAGAGGGCTTGACTGGGGTTATCCCGCCTTCAGAGGAGCGGAGGAGAGCCGCGCCGGGATACAGTTGTTTAATAATGGCTAATGGACATTTTGGAGGGCTCTCCACCCTCTTCAGCCCCCTAAATACGGCCTCTCAGACAGTATTTTCAAGTATCATCGTGGAATATTTTATTATTAATATATTATTATTAATATATTATTATTATTATTATTATTATTATTATTATTATTATTATTATTATTATTATCATCATCATTATTATTATTATCATTATTATTATTATTATCATGTGACGTGTTTTATTTATTGTATTTGTGCTAAATTATAACATTTTAGTCATTGTCTGTTACCATTGCCATTAATATACAATAAAAGCTACAATGACTTAAGGCAGACGGTAAATGAACAAGAAAAAAAAACTCATTTCATGAAACGTCTGCCATCAAATTTAAAAGGATAAAACATAACCTTAAATTAAAAGTCGTTTTAAATACTCTGAAATAAAAGCAGTGCTGCAGCGAGCAGCGTTCATTACATCAGATCAGACTGCTGCAACAACAACAATGATATCAATCAACTGCACACTGACAAATGTATAT
>JAOXYL010000113.1:15949818-15963278 GCA_028564955.1 Terapon puta | reverse complement strand
GGGGGGGGGGGGGGGGGGGGGGGGGGGGGGGGGGGGGGGGGGGGGGGGGGGGGGGGGGGGGGGGGGGGGTGAGGATGTGTGACACGCAGACCTCCCCTTGAGGTGACGAGAGACCTGCCGAGAAGCTACCGGGCAAAGCTGCTCGACAAATACACACAGACCCCAGGATCAGCGCAACAAAGACAGATCGCTGCCTCTGATCCTTCGACAGATGTTATTTCTGACACGCACCTGACGGCACAGTCCTGATTCATGTAAATCCTATAAGGGCTTTTCACTGGTGTTTTATAGTTCACCATAGAGGAGATTTCTATGGCTGTATCTGCTTGTGTGAAACACTCACAGGTCATTTATGAATATTGCAAACAACTGTACACATGTCTGAAGCTTTATATGTTTCAAATATATGTATATACATATATATGTCTTTATTCATCTTAGGATGACCCAGTCCCAGTTTCCCAAATAGACTGTGACTGCTCTATTAATCTACAGAGAGTGACACCTTCTGGCAGCACAGAGAACTGCTTTTTCAGTAGGTAGAGAAGGTAGAGACCAAAAACAGTGATTCTGTGCGTTCATTGTTTCAGTACATGAATCTATACATGTATTAAGACATGGACTCTGTATTACTCATTGACTTAGTTATGATAATGTAGACTCTTTAACTATTCATTTCACATACTGCAGTTGAGTATGAATATTTTCACCATATTCATAATATTTAAGAGATATGTTGTGAGACATATCAAATACTTTTGGGGAACACAAATGTGAAATGGCTGTGTTTTGTTTTTTTTTTACAAACAAAAAGTATTAAATATGTTGCAGCGTCTACATAAAAATGACTCTACGTCTGTGATAAATGTACCCCCCTCTCCTCAGTGAAACATCCAGAATGTGTAAATATCATCCTTCAAGAGATGAATGTGAAAACTGCCCTCTGGTGTCTCTGCATACTTCATTCTGCAATCAGAAGGTCAAGCATGATATAGTGAAGTTAACATAAGCTAAATATATTCTTGACTCAAGGGGGGCGTTAAAATGCTCTAACATTGTTTTATTTTAAAATGGAACATGCTTCAGTCAGTGGCCCTTTTTTAAGCACCTGCACGACCTAATTCAGTCCAATACAACAATCCTGCCATGATGTTTATTCATTAAACATAATGTTAATAAGACATGTCATAAATGTGTACATTTGATTAAATGCTAATTATGGAGGTCATGTTGAAATATAGTTTTAAAAAATGTTCTTCCCATTTACATTAATGGGAATAACTAAGAACTGTACAGGTTTAACTAATAAAGGGGACACGGAGTGTGTGTCTATATAGCATGAGCATTTTTGTATCAGTATCAGTATTTATAGTAGAAAGGCATGAATGACTGAAACATATACACCTCCATACAACCAGAGGAGGGAGACATTACTCTACATTTTCCCAGCAGGCTTGAATGACAATGAATCCTTGAATCTGACATACACAAGCTCCACTTTTAAAAAAAGTGACCGGTCATGGGGGGAGTTTGGGTTTTCTGTTGAACGTGTGAGGACCAACTCGGCGAACTCTTTGAGTTTTTGTCTGTTCAGTCTATAAATGTCTCCCCCACTGAGGTTAATGGGGTCATCTGGCCCACAGAGAGGGTCCACATCTTGAAAGCATTCAGACCAGCAGATACAGGGGAGCAGTACCGAGTATCATTTAGAGAAAAGGAGTATCTTCAACTTCTCATCTGCAGCTATTAGATAATAGCTCTGCAACAATGTTAGCCATGATTGTTAGCAGTGGTGCGCCGGTATCTTCAGTCTACAGTGAACGTTGGTGGAGGAATGAAGGAAAGCACACTTCAAAGATTTTGGTAAATTAATGACAGCTGTCTCTTTCCTGTAGTTTATGGTGAACCCTACCTCCAAACAATAGTCCCATTCTGAAGTGCAGTCCAGGAATAAGACGTTTTATTCATATGGTTTGAGCCGAACGCACGTTTGATACTTGAAGGGATTCCATGATAGCATTTATCATGAGCGATTTCAAAGTCTTCCACAAACCCCCACATCACCACCACCCTCTTTAACTATGTCATTACTCCCTTGTGGTGAGCGACTGGCTCGGCAAGCTGCGTGGTGTGGTGCAGCAATCACATCCAGCTGCCGAGAATGGGATCCGACATGTGAAACCACTACACACACACACACATGCGCGCGCACACGCTCGCTCACTTACGCACCGAGATGCAACACACACAAAACTACGAGCCGCGGCTGCTCACGCACACACGTGCAAATGCAAAAATCTGTTGTTAAATCCGGAGCGTGAACAAAAAGACATTCAAAACCTTTACAATCTCAGTTAAGAAGTTGGGTTTTTATTCCATTGGTATGCACTGAAATATACAAAACACTGACACCTGCCAATCCAGCGGCAACAAAGACAGGAAAGGGACAACAGGACACAGGAACGTACTCCCAAAACACACCAACAGAGCAAACTACAAACCTGTAGTACTACAAACTCCCATGTGTATGCAATTATACCTAGTTTCTACTACGTCCACTGTCTAGATTAAACGGTGAAATGGTCCAGACATAATAAACAAGGAAATTGACACCAATGTTTTGTTCTGTGTCAAACCTATTTTGGCCACCACTGGCGATGTAACACATCAAAAACACATATTCCAGAGCTGGAGTGCTTAAAGAGTCACATTCATGAATACTGCCAAAGTACAGGAAAAAGAGACACAGAAACATGATGCTCTAGCGTAAGAGTCCGTGCTGTTTTAGCCTCATGTTGAACAGGAAAAAAAAAATTGGCTCCATTATTGCATTTACTGACAATTCAGGGTCATGGTCTTGTAGCACTGAACACATTCACTATGTTCAAGTTTGGAAACACTGAAATGAAGGTTTCTTATATTTGGTTCGGGTCTGTTGCTCACTTCCTCCTCGAGAAAAGCTGATATAACCTGCACAGTATTAGCTGCCACCAACAAATCACACCGACGACATGCTGTTAGAATAAACAGCGACTGAGCAGCCAATACTGTGCGAGTTGAATCAACTTTCTGTGGATTATCACCGGTTAAAAAAAACGTTGCACGTAGACTGGACACTGTGTGTGCTCTCTCTAGCAGCGAATAGTGTTTCTATTCAATTGCTATGTTCAATGGTAGCATAGTGCAAAAATCTACCACAATTATGAAATACATTAAAAAAACATACAAATATATGCGATAGTTCCAGTTTCATGCCAAAGGACAGTCTCACAAACAGTTTGGAAATGAGAACAAAACTTGTGTTTTAAACTCTCAGACTGTAAATCCCTTGTGAAAAGTGCCCTTTACTCCTGGGTTAAGCCCTCTCGCTGAACAGAGTCATATTATTATTCAACTTTATCCAAAAGTGTGTGTACAATAACTAAACTATTACGTTCACCTCACGCATTTTTTGGTTTGTGACTGTTCTTAAAAATGAACCGAACTTGAGCAAAGTCTTGGAATGTTTTGATATCGTGCAAAAAGGAGGCGAACGCTCCTCTCTCCTGACAGTTTCTTAATGCGTTTCCGTGGCACGCATCTCCGCCTGCATGCTGCTCGTAGCAGCGCATCCTGCTACAAATTCTGTCGGGTTTTTTTCCCCACGTTTTAAAGCCTCCGGAGAGTGATTCTCCTTCTGATTGGCTTCTCTGTGATTCCACAACAAACACTTCTGGAGGGAATATCTGCAGCTCCCAAAGCTTCAAGAAAAAAGTCCCTGTGACAACTCTTGTCCTTCATACATGCGGCGTGGCAGGCCTCTGGTGCCACTAGGGGTCCTCTTCCATGTCGTCCAGGTTAGGAGCCATGATGAAGTGTTTGGGGTAAACAAGGCTGTGCTCATCGGCGTACTCCTCCCAGCGTGCGTCGTCGCTCTCGTGGGTGATGTAGCGCTCGCCTCGCCTCGTCTCAAACTCCCTGAGGTCCAACCAAGTCTGATAGTCCTGAGGGGAGGAGACATGGACTTTTAAAGTAATTCACTAATTGTTGGCCAGGAAGTGTTCTTTACATTAAGTGAATTTACACGGTGAGTCACCATGTCTTAATGATATGACATGCCATACGTTTTTTTTTTTCAACTGTGCCATCAATTTGCACTTCACTTGCACTATGCATGTTCCTTTGTTAAGAAAATGACCTTTTTTCAACATGCAGAAAAGTCATGCAGAATCAGCTATTAACAGTTCCTGTTTCCACTGTAACAATGATGTACAGGCAATTATCAGTGGATTACTGTTGAAACTCAAGAAAACTTCCAAACTTGATGACTGTGAGGAAATATCCTCAGAAGTTGCAAGTCATACTGAACCTAACAGTATGTGTTGGCTTGACTGAATTGTGACTCTGAGAAGGAGGGGAGGTGTGATTTTTGATGCAAAATTGAATCAACTTGGCTAAAGGGACAAATAAAAGAATTAAATGCGTCACCTGTAACCAGGGATGGCTGAGACATTTGTCCACACTGTATCTCTTCCTCATCTTGACTTGGAGAAGATTGTTGATCAGATCTGTGGCTGTGAAAGAAACATATCAATAAGTTATTGCGCCAGATGCAACAAAAGGGAAGTGACTTTTACGTGGTTCATACAGCAAAAGATGAAGCTCAGCAGCTCGGTTTACTGTGGTTGGTTTACTAAACATTATCATCGATACCTTTACCATTTTTTTCACCTTGTAATCTATGTGGGAGGAGCCTCCACTTGGGCAGTTGGGGGAGATTTGAAAGTGATTCATTTCGATTGCAGACAAAGAAAAGTCAAAGATCAGACAACCCAGACGTGTAGGCGGGGAGGACAGCTCTGATGTCTGACTGTCGCTTTGACACTAAACTAAAAGGGGGAAAGCTGCACTAACAGGAGTGAGGGACGAAGCCAACCGGCCAGATTAGATCAAGCAGTGGAGATTATTTGGATGTTTACTTCAAGGAAGAGTGCAAACAAACAATTTGGTCTTCTTACCCTCTGCTGAGATGTCCTTCCAGGGCGTCGGGGGGTACATGAAGGCTGCATTCTGGATCTGGTCATTAATGTCCTCGTCCTCGTTGAAAGGGAATGTGCCGCTCAGGCTGACATACACAATGACTCCCACTGACCACATGTCTAAGGAGCGGTTGTAGCCTTTACTGCGCAGCACCTCCGGCGCTAGGTAAGCCGGAGTGCCCACCACGGACCGCCGGAATGACTTCTCACCAATGATGCGGGCAAAGCCAAAGTCACACAGCTTTACCTGTAAGAGGACAGAAAAACACGGTCAACATACATTAACACAGACACACACACACGTAACCAGAATATAAATGCACAAATATATTTTTACCTGAGGAAAGGGCTCTGCAGAGGCCAGTAATACATTCTCAGGCTTCAAGTCACAGTGAACAATGTTTTTGAAGTGCAGATGTCTCAAGGCCACCAGGATCTGTTGCAATCAAAAGCACAAAAAAACACAGATTTAGCTGAGAAAATACTATAAACTCCATGTCTTAATGTATGTAGCATTGGGTATAAACAGGCTAATGTTTGTATAATCTAAGCAGTAGAATCTATGGTGCTGCTATATGGAAAAATACCAGCAGCATAAGCATACAAATGCCCTTAAATACTTCCATCCTGACCTGTACCTTCACATAAAGACATATGATCTCATCTCATCATCCCATCTATATTCACGAGGCCTGGTGTAAGCTAGTGCTGCACGCATGTCTGCCTATGGCCCTCTACCAAAACCACCGAGCCCCTGGCTCCCCTATCCTGACCCTGGCTTTGACAGAAGTCCTACTGGCCACATCAGAGCCAGGCCCGCCGCAGCTAATGGGGCTGTTGTTAATGGCCCCGCTCCTGTTTGGGACCCGGGATCTGCGGAGGCCCAGGGGCCTGCTGCTCTTCTAATCAGGCCACAAAGCCACCAGCATACTGCAGGCTGTAATCCACGGCCAGGGAGGAGACCGTGATGCCATGCAGACCAATCCCGTAAACAATCCCCCCTCCCAGCCCCGCAGTCGGCTCACCACAAGAATAAACAGGCCCTGGAGCTGGAGCAAAGGCTCGTGTACAGTAGACTAACACTCCCCAAAAACAGAGGGGAGCAGGCAGAGACAGAGAGAGAGACAAGAAACCCGGAGAAGTGAAAGATGATTCCATTTAAAAGAATTAAGTGCTTTAGATTGCACAGCTTATTTATTCAACCTTAAGCAAGGGCTTTGACAAAGAGTAAAGTTCAAGTTTGCATATTTGCACTGGAAAACAGACAGAAAGTGATGCAGCAAAGGGGAAAGAGTTCTGCAGCATGTACCTGTGTAACTAGGAACTTGGTGATTCGTTCGGGCAGCTTGCTCTTTTCGCTGGACAAAATCATCTCCAGCATGTCGCCGTGCAGCTTCTCCATGACAACAAACACTCGCTCCGGCGTCTCAAACATACACTCCAAGTTGACGATGCCTGGGTGATGCAGATTCTGAAGAAAACAACAAAGGCATTGAGTGTAGATGGATTCAGGAAAAGTGAGGAAACACAGTCTTTGGCATATGCTTAGACTTAGACTTAAACTTAGACTAGACTTTATTGATCCCTTTGGGTTATGTGTATGGACTCTCATATTACACTACATGCTAAGCATGTTAAGATTTGGTTTCATTTTCAGCCATCACTCCTGGATTCTGGTCATTACCTGTAATATGGCCACCTCATTCCTTAGCTGGCTCTCCTGCTTGGTAGGAAACCTCATCTTGTCAATAACCTTGATGGCCACGTCTCTGCCACTCTTTCTGTGTTTGCCTAAATTTTTATGGGACAAGGTAAAATGAATAACTTCAAATAACCTTAACATTTAATACACAGTGCAGCTAGATTTATGTGCATATAATTTATGTGGTACCACATCAAAAGCCAAACATACCTCCATACACGATCCCAAACTGGCCAGACCCCAGCACCTCATCAGAGAATATTTGGTACACTGAGGCAATATCCTACACAGAGATAATTTCCACTGTTATTGTTGTGTTTTACTTTTACTGCTGTAACATTTGCTCAATTTTCCATGCTGACATTGGCAGCTGGTAAAAGTTACATCATCGAAAGTGCGGAATAAAAGATTCTCTTCCAAAATGTTTTCTGGTATTGCCAAATATTTATTTAAATATATATATATTTAACTTTCACTCAATGCAGAAGTGGAACTGAGACAAAAATCCTTCAGCCACAGAGATGGTTTCTGCAGCTTCCCCATTTGTGCAGCATAAGAGCTTCCACCGGAGGTTTTGGTAAAGCAACAGTAGGACACAATTTCTGACTGACTTACCACAACAGCTACTTTAATAGCACACAAACACATGCATATGTGAGGAAATTGTGCAACAGCTTCTAAGAGAAAAAAGGAGCCCCAACTCACCACATTCTCCTGGATCTGGCAGTTGGACACAGATATGCTGATGGACAGCTCTTCTGGAGAGGAAAACACATGATGTTTCCACATTAAACAACTGAAAAACTCCACTTTACCGATGCATAAAGCAGCCAGTGAATCCATAAGTAATTGCAGTCAGGGGTGCATTGCTGAAATACTCTTTTCTTTTTCCTTTTTTTCCACCACCTTCAAGCTTATTGCAGCTGCACGCAATAAGTCACAGCCCCACATAATGAAGCATTTTATTACACAATAAATTGGCTATAAAATTGATCTGGGGAGCTATGTGTGACTGAATGGTGCAAGTATGCAATGCATTTCATAACTGGGAATTTAGACAGCCGCAGGGGCAAATTCTGCTTATTAGCTGATGAATACGAAAGCCAGAGATAAAAGCAAGTGGAGAGCATGAAGTTGTGGTCATGCTGGGTCTTTTCGGGGGAAGATATCGAAATCATTCACCAGTTAAACCACCCCTACGAGGACAGTTGTAAAGAGCATATTGTCATAGGAGTAGGAGTATGCTGAAAGTGCTTTCTGTGACATAATGCGTCTCTGTTTCAGGTCTGCAGCCTTCTCGTGACTACCTCTTTTTCTAATATCACGCTCAAAGTGACTCTTTTGTGATACTCTAATCTATAAATCAATTTATAACCACTGAACCCCAGATGAAAACCCACAGAATCAAAAATAATTCCTGTCTATGTTGGTAAAGTTTCATTGACCTAAGAGAGAATAACATCGCTGTCTCCACTACTGTGAGGGAGGCTCAGTTTCTGCAAGTCACTTCATTTGTCACTGCTGTCATATCATAACTGTGACCTGCTTCACACCCTCAGTTCCTTTAGCCTGTAGTCACAAACGGAGGGTTTTCCCTGTGTATTGAAAGTTAACACTGGCCATCCTAGTGGTTTTTTTTAACCACCGTAACCATGTTGAAAAGAGGGCTGTTCTTTGTATTTGGGCAAACCTCGAACTTTTCAACACACATAACCGAGGAAACAAGACTATTCGTTTGTTGTGGCCCTAGAAGTTACCAGCTTACTCTCCCGGTGAATCAGGAAAAACCCTGTAATACTTTGAGTCATGATGACAGGGGAAACCCAAATATCTGATACAAGGTGCATAATCACAAATTGAAGAACAAGCTGACCATCATCATATTCACATTTATTATTTCAAAATCTGTTTTAATTTCAGAATTTAGAATAGTTTTGTGAGCCAGATGGCTGACCAAAAATTCATTTTTTCACTGAAATGCTTCCTTTAACCCCTCTAAAGGTAGATTAAATTCCTATGTTTATACACAATTGGTAAAAAAAAAAATCAACTTTAAGAGGAAATGAAGCTGTAAAGTTGTAATCTTGGACTTACTATGATCTTTGCCGAGGCCAGCAGCACTGGCCACACTGGGCTGAGGGGTGACAGGCATCAGGGCCTGTCTGATGGCCTTCTCCCAGCCCTGAGCCACCTCCATGCCGACACCTGAGGCGGCCAGGGCGGGGCTGTGGTAGTGACTGCAGTTGTTCTCTCCTACATAGTAGACCATGGTGGCTGTGATGATTTCAAAACAGTGTGGGTTGCTGCCCTGGGCCAGGTTACTGTAGTCTCTGGACTGTTCCACCTGGAGGATCTCAGACAGAGGGATTTCCTGTGGGAGGGGAGAGGGACGGTCATAACTTAAAAAACAAAAAGTTAATTAATTACCACATTTCCTCTCTCAATATTGCTAGATTTTATTGAGTGTTGTTAGCAGAATCAGCAAAATACACCTGAAGAATAAATTATTTCTTGGCGTAAAAAAACAACACGTAAATATCAGTATATTATATATACATTATATATGTCATATTAAGTTAGAAGAAGTAAGACAGAAAAGATAAATACATACTTTATTGAATAATTGGAAAAAAAATAACCCATAATAATAATAAAAAAAAAAGCTTAGAAATTGAAAAAGTAAATTAATAAACACAATTAGCTCTCTTAAAAATTATTTCTTACCTCTGAAAAACAATGAGTTACCTATTCAAAGTATGTACCACATTTTTTAACAGGTGATTACTAATTTAAAACAGAAAGTAATCTTTAAAGTAGAACATCATTTAAGGAGAAAAATGCTTACACTAAGGATACCATGCGCCACCTAAAGAATAACAATACTGATCTAATACAGGTAGAAACACTCACACACTCGAAAAGTCTCCACGCACGTTGGTTGTAATCACAGTCTTGATTATATAGTCCCTGCTCTGACTTTCTCTTTTACTCTTCTCTCTCTTATGAGCACGTATAGAGAGGGCAGTTGCAGCACTTTTAAAGTTCCCCCTTCCCCTTCAAACTCGCTGTCAAATCAAAGAGAGGAAGGAGGGTCCAAAATTAAAAAACACAGAGGACCTCCAGCCAATGGGGGAGCATGAAGGCGCACGCTGTCCCCTCCGCGTGGCTCACCACAGAGTATCGGATGAAGTGCTTGTGGTTAGCGGGGACGGGTCACGTGAGCAGGCCCTGTGGCGGCTGAAGTGCTCTGGTTCCCTGATTACAAGGCAGGGCCAGCCAGAGGCCCCATCTGAGCACGAGCCGCTGGCGCTACCGCCAGCCACTGAGACGAAAGACACGGCAACTACTGTTCCTCCACAGGGTAGTGTTTAAATGAGTGGGTGGGTGTGTGTTTGTGCGGGTGCAACGTTGGAGTGTGACAGGACTCAATCTGGCAGAGACAGAGAGAAGCCCCCTCACCCCATAAAAGGCTCTTCAGAGAAACCCACAAGTACAGGGGTCTTGTCTTCAAACGAGGAGCCGTTATGGCTTCCAAATGGAGAAAATGGCTGCCATGCCTGGCAAGCAAGCCACCACGCGACCACCACTAATCAGATTGGAGGTATAAAGAAAAGAGGAGAAGAGAGGACAGTGGCCACACACTGATGAGCAGCAGGCAAGAAACTTCAGGGAAATGAAAGGAACATGCCCAGGACAGACGGTTTCCCGGATACACACTGAGCATATGGAGAATCTGTGGTTTTGATGAAAACAACCCCTTTTCTAACCCGCTGTATGTGCAGGAAATCATCTCATATTATCTGTCATGGATCCAAAATCTGCTACTCTGAAGCAACAGGCACGAGACAAAGAGCAAACTCTGAAGCATGAAAAGAAGGCGTTTACAGCTAGCCTTCAATTAGCCTCCTGAAGGTCTTAAATGTAGCTGAGTGCCAAGTTGATAATAAAGAACCACATAAAGCTGCCAGTAAACACACCCTGAAGAGTCGGTCCCTGCTGAGGTTTCCACTCAAGGCTTTAGTGGCAGGGGATGCAGGGTGTGACAGAATAATTGGGAGAGACGGGTAAAGGAATAACGTTCTTCTTTTCGTGCTTATTTCACAACCAGCATAAGAGGGAGACAGTAAGACAGACAGAAAAAAAGCGACACTTTAGGTGCAGCTGCATATCAAACCACCTGCCTGACACACACGCAAGCAAACGCGCTCAGAGTGAACGTGCCGGCTGTCGCGCTGGAAACTCTGCTGCACCCTACACACCATCCCACTGCAAGACAGCTCTGGCCACAGCTCAGGAGGTGTCAAAGGCTCAAAACACACAGAGCAACATGAACAATAAAATGATTACATCCCCCACCCTACGCGTGCACACACACACACACACACACACTCACAGATGCAACCACCGACACACATGTGGAAGTCTTTACCTTGCAGGCTGTAGTTCCCGCCCACGGTCCTCAGTGTGTAATTACTGTGCTATTAAGCCCCTGCGGCAGTGTAATGACTGACTACACTGCTGGCACTAAGCGGGAAGTGTCACACACTCTCCACAACTGATTTTACATATTGAAATTTTCGCTCGCAGACATCTCTAACATTTGATTAAAAATTATTAAAACTTCATTTCAAAACCCATAGTCTGTTTTCTAGAATTCAAGCATTAAAATCCACTGTTTTTTTACTTGTGGATCCTCTAGTCTAAATTGTGTCTCTGTTTTCAAAGCCCCTTCAAATGCCCCATCTGATCTGATACACAATAGCTTTAGATAACCACTGTGGATCCTTTCGCCTCATGCAGGGATGAAACCAGGCCGCATGGCGAAAAACCACCGGGGAAATTTTAGTGGACCGAGCTGACCTCAGGGTAGTTTACAGTTGCAACACAACAGCACTCGAGCTGAGTCACACAGCTACCGCTGGTGAGATTCTATTTACATAGCTCTCATAAGTGTGACAGACAACGTTGATATGAAAATGACATCGGCAGTCGTGAATCATAAGAAAGTGGTGTGGTGGTAAATGGCGCTACAATGGGGTCTTTGTGGATATTATTCAGCATGAACTCAACACTGAATCAAATTGCATTAAGCTCCTGCGTTTTCTGACAGTTTAATAAATGCTACTGTCTGTTCAGTGTGCGGGACAAGACAGGATTTTCCAAGAACAAGGCAGAGATGATAGTTTTATGCTTACTTTGTAGAACTTGGCCCCGGTGTCATTCTGGAAAAGACTCAGACTCTTGCTGTCCAGCCTCCAGTAATGTCTCTTCCTCTGTTAAAAGGGGAAAAGAAACACAGAGTTAGTCCAAAGGCCAGAACGCACATGACCTATCAATACAACAGTACTTTAGAAATTATTGTTTCATGAGGAAAATACCTTCTGTGCTGAATTCAACACATGTGAACAGCTTTGGAGAAGGAGTTTTCCCCAGCATACAGGCTAAGCACAGTCCATTTCAGACTAGGCTCCTTTGCTGGGCTTTTGGGGTTATCAGTCTTACCAGGTTGTCCCTGCTTGTATAATGAACCATCCAGCCCTCCTTCACCACAGTGGAGCTCCGCCTCTTGGTGTGTTTGATGGACTGGACCACCCGCATCAGAGGGATGTTGCTGCTAGTAGAAGGGCTAGACAGACACGCACAAAGAAATCATTGATTATTATGACAGTTCCTTACTCTTTCAGAGCTAATAATGACACGGTAGCAGGTTGCTTTTAAAATGAACTGCAGCCAGCTTATGAATTATTTGCTTTCCTAACCACTCAGTGTCCGGTAGGTCTTTCCTGAGAGAAATCCTGCACAGGAAGTGATGCATTTTATGTTTTGCAGCAATGGCAATACCACTGGAAACATAAAATGCTTGCTGCTGGTGTAGAATAAACATAGGAATCAGGTAGTTAGACCTGGTGATTTAAAACATAACCGTAAAGTCCCCGGCTAGAATCAACCAAGTGACCTTTTCTGCACATCTTCCCCTTCTCCCTCTCATTTCCTGTCACTCTTTGCTAAGCTGTTCAGCAACGGCACAATTTTTCGAAACGTATATAAACTATATACGAAAAAACAGAACTGGCTTGCTCACGTGAGCAGTGATAGCCATTATGGATGAGACAGAAAAGTAAACAGTGCCACCTCCACTTCATCAACAGTGTTTGCCTCTGAACGAGGTACCAGAAATAAGAATTCAGAAATGTCAAACTGGATAGCCGCTAATTGAATCTGCATTTTCATACCTAATAGTCTTGATGGGCTCTTCATCCTTCTCTCTGTCCAGGAAGGGAGAATCCATGTCGAACATCCTCTCGTCTGGGGTGGAGGGTTCCTCTGAGTCATCCAGCCCTCTGCCTCCATCCATATCACTGCTGTCCACCTCCATAGTATCCATGGTAGTGTCAGAGTCTGGGCCAGGGCTTGCTGGCTCTACACATGTGCATCAAACATGCATAGATTTAAAACTGCATGTATCAAATATATAATTGTCACTAGGACACTGGCTGTAGAGCTCACCTCCATTGAAGTCCACCTCCCCCAAACAGTCTCTAGGTACCTTTGAAGCACATCGCTTATGACAGTTGAATCTGCAATCTGGCAGATGGAATTAAAAAAAATGGTCATACAGATACAACAGTTATCTTAAAATCTTCAGGGAGAAGTTACAAAAGTGCACGGCAGTGTCTTTGAAACAGACTCTTGATATGTAGTCCTACCTTTACACTGCATGCCTTGGCGAAAGAGACCCT
>JAOXYL010000113.1:15920326-15941739 GCA_028564955.1 Terapon puta | reverse complement strand
TGTGTGTGTGTGTGTGTGTGTGAGCGTGTCAGTGTTTGGTAAACTGTATGTCCTGTCCTGCCCCTCACATCTTGCGCCGTGCATGCTGGGAAAAAGTTCCAGCATGGCTCTAGTTGGATCTCTGTAGTGGCATTTGAAACGTGACACAAACTCACACCTCCCCATCATAATGCTGATGAGTTGTGCAGAGCAGATGTAAACCTTTACATTTAGATATGACTTTGTCCTTCAATATTTTACACAAAAAAATCTGACTAGTACAAACACAAACATGGGTAGCTAAAAGTTCGAGAGAGTTGAGGAGAGAGTACAACATAAGACACGTGCCTGTATAATGGAATATTTCCAACTCGCCCCCTCGGTCTGACATACCTACATCCTAAACCCCGTCGCCCTCTGTGGTGATTGATGTGATGTGGCTCAAACCCCACCACAGGCAGTGGGGGCATCCTTCCTGAGTCAGCTGCAGTGTCACGGTGGGGTTTTCCTCCACTCGCCTGCTCTCGCACCCACATGCACGCACACAAAAATTGCGAGTGATGCCCAATTCTAGCCAGATGGAGTCACCCCCTCTTGGCACCCTGCGCAACACTTTCCACCCCACAGATCGCGTCCCATTCCAGAGCAGGAGCATCTGCAGGCCGGCACGCAACGGCTGCAAGGGCAGAGGACACTACTTTTTTCCATGCTCCATTAAAGCAAGAGGAAGCCAGAGGTAAAAGAACAATAGATAGGCAGGTTTAGGACACATTTTAACAGTATGTTGTTCAGATCATGCAGATAACGTGATAAACCTTCGGCCAACTTGTGAGTGCATGCATGCACTGCGCTGAAATCCCCCTATTCACACATATTTTCAGCTTGCAGCATATACAAGCATGTAAAAATAAACCTCTTCTGCGCTCCTTCACACATGTGCAGGCTAACACACCATCACCCACACATGCTACTGCGTCCATATCTGAAGCCCATAGTAACTAGGCATGTCTTTTGTCATCTTCAAACGCAGATCCATTCAGCCGAGCGGCCGCGACCACACACGCACACCAAAGACCCCGGCGCGTAGGAGCTGTGTGTGAGGTCCACAAGTCAGGCTGGAAAGACGAGTGGAAAGGGGCTTTGCAGTAGTAAGCTTTTGTTAAACGAACTAATCTGCCATTGATATGCTAAATCCTGTTATAAGGAAAGAGACTCAGAGGCAGGAGAGAAGAGGAAAGAGAGGAGATGACGGTGGGAGAGGGCCAGGGAGCGGGACAGATCTGAAATATGGTCCCATTTCACTGAGAGCCAAAAACAAATTACCCCAAGACAGCCGTGAAAAAAATGATCTGGTTTGAATAACCATGTGTGCCATTTGGCACTAAGAAAAACTGATGCCTTCTCTTGCACCGCTATTACTATCAGTTGCATTGTAAAGCTCAAAGTGATAAATTAGGGAAATGACTCAAGTCATAACTTATACTTGTACATCTTAAGATGAATGTGACATTAAAAGTGTAGGGGGGGGGGGCTGTGGCTTGTCTTGAATGTTCTGCAGAATTTCTGTTTCCATCTCTAAAATAACACAAAACCAATGTGTGAAGGCACTCAGTCACAGAGGAAAATACAAGTTTTTTTTTGTCTAAATGGAATCGTGTTCACATGATAATGTGGTGAGACTTTTGTGTTTCTGTGCATGTGTGATGTGTGGCAAAGGTGGGTGGTAAAAGGGAAGCAGTGTTGAGAGCGGTGCGCAGGCTCTGACAGATGGCCATGTGATTACAGTAAGGAAAAGTATGCTGCTTGACCTCAGGCTGCCTCACACCTTTATTAGTCTGGCAATGGGCCAGACAGATGTGGAGGACAGTTGCAGCGAAACGTCCTGCTCCGGATCAGTCCGTGTGAGCTGGAGATTGTACATACATGTGTAGCTAAGCAAATAATGATATATTTTTTTAAACAGCCAGCTGCAGTACTGCTCTCTGTAGAAGCATTATAATTAACAGGCTGAAGCTGCAGATTAAGTGTGAATGCAATTTCACACCCTAAAGCATAAAGAAATGCAGTTTTTCACCAGTCTTACCCAAAACTTTTTGGGTTGACTAATTGATTATTTCAAGAATGATTTAGTCTGGATTGAATTTTAGACTGCATCCTTTATTCAGTTTAAAAAAAAAAATCAGCCTTTCATCCACACTACCACAGTGTGTTAGATCACCAACAATGGAGCTTTTCACAAACACTCTTCAAAGTCGACGCATTTGAAAATGCCAGTTTTGTAATTCTGTATGATTGTCATGTGATCTCTGGCATCACACTGTCATGTGATTTGTTTTTGATGATGGTGACTCGCTGGCCTCTGCCATTCTTCTTTTGACACAATCATGCCCCCCTTTGTATAAACAAAGCTGTCTTTATATTGACTGATTTATATATATATAATAGATTTATATGGTTTATATGGGCAAAGCAAACCTAAGATGCTTTTTTTTATTATCTGAAACTCTGAAACAGCAGCCCGGTACTACCACCTCCCACAATTTAAAGTTCTCAACAACATTTTTTCCAGACTCTCGTGATCCAGCTGTAACAGGTGGTGCTTCAACACTTCTCTACCTATCATAGGGCGAGTGTTTATTGTTGTGACATTACAATAGCCTAATGCACCTGCAGTAATAAACCTAAAAAACTCTGTAGAGGATTGAAAACTTTAGATATGTTTTCATCCTGACGCCTATATGAATGTTCTTACAATTTACTATAATAGTATTAACAGTAGTGGATTGTCTGACTAACTATTTCCACTAAGCTACTGGGCTTTTGTGAAACATTTAACCGGAGTCAGGAGGTAGAGAGCCTCTGCTCATTTAGCTTGAGGTGGAAAGATAAAGACTGTCACAAGATGAGTATGATACAAGGTGCTTTATCAACAGATAAATAAGTCCATTGACTGATAGCCCTGCAATTTATTTAATAGCGCCATGACACAGACCCTGATAGACTCTGATTTATGTTTTAAGATAATAAAGAACACCTTAGAGAGAGAAAAATAAAAAGAGAGTCAGATTGAATGGCAAAACTTAACTCAGAGAAAAGTGTAATGAGTTTTGATATGCAACACATTTAACAGACAACGTGCCGAATGCCCCCGAGTAACTCGAAATGAAACCATAAGTTCCACTGAGCCGCAGTGAGGGTTTGACAAATAAGAAAACAGTTTTTAAATTTCAAAACAACGGGGGAACCATTGTTTGATTTTGAAGTGTATGTTAATGCCCATAACAGAGGAAAATGTACTTCAATAACTCCTCAAATGAATGCATTGGAAAATCCAATTATGTGCTCACACGAACCTTGTGGGGAAAACTGTGTAATTACTTTGTTCGAGTCACATCAAACACGGTGTGGAAAACTGCGTTAATCTATTAAAGTCAACAGTGGGATCGTATTTGTTTTCATTACACATTATTAACGAAATACCAAGCAAAAGTTTTCCACGCAGCATAGTATGAGAAACACATGCGCAGAGATTTATAAAATTACTCGATGTGGGAATCAATATAATTCATTTGTCACTTGGAGGGAGGCATCAAACGAGGACGCGGTGGAAACACTCTGCTTTTCCACCGTGTTGGTCAACATTAAGCGTTTCCACATAATCTGGCTGTGTGGATTCTAAATAATTTACTTTGGTAGCGCCAATATCCTCACTGTACTGCAGGTATGAAGCAAATTTAATACAAACATACATTCTACTCTGTCTTACAGCGAAAAAATATCCATTTAAAATCTTTAAAAAGGATGATCAGTATTAATTTTTTCTCTATTTAGGGGACGGAATGTTCCGCATTTAATGAGCTGACTGGAATCAGCAGTGAGCAGGAAACGTTACACAGTGTGTGGAAGTGCTACCGCCGCCAAAAAAGCGCACATGAACGACCTGACACATCGCCACTTAACCTGCTCTGACCTTTTCAGAAATGAAAAATGGTTGATTCCATATCCGAGGCACGAAATAACTGGGCGGCTTGAATACGCAACATGCAGAAGAAATATCGTGACGACACAGAGGGACGCAAAAATCCCTGATATCAAAATATGAACACTGACGCAGTTGAAGGACCCATGCTTGGAGATGGCAAGAGCTTTATTCTGATGCAACAGGTGAAAAGTTTATAAAAATCTCTTTGCATCAGAGTGCTTTGTGATGCAAGGTGACAGCATCCACCGCACCACCCGCTGTTCTCTTTATTTAGCGAGGCATTTTAAATGATCTTACAGGGTATTACAACATACCGTAGACCTACCGACCGCAGTCCATGATGAGCGGAGCAACTGCGCTGCACTGAATGTGCTTCCCTTCTGCTCGGCAGCGGGCGCATAAAAAAAAAGAAAGGCCCGAGATGCATGCTTCATTTCAGTGGTACATTACATAAAACTATTTGCTCCTCCGTTTGCAGGCACAGGCCAAGAAAAACACACTACAGCTGGAAGCAGAAAGAGCAAGGGGGGTGGGGGCTCTCTGTAGCTGACTGACAAAGCACTTCCCTCATATGGTTTATATTGCAGCAGGCATCTTTGTACACTTGCAGGATCAAGCAAACTCATTCCACCACTCTCCGCAACATACACACAATCACAATACCGGCGTCCTCCTGAAGTCAAGTGGGTTTCTTTTCCACTGCAAAAAGGAAGGCTCCGCTCAGGTTAACCAACTCAGGCAACCGCACGCAGCAGAAAGGAAACTCATTTGGTGGGAGAGCGGGCGAGAGGAGCTGTGACTTTCTCGCTCTGTGGGGCTGACTAACTTTCCTTCCATGTGGCAGAACGGGCCCCATGGTTCATTCATAGGTTTTTACTGTAGGAGGTGGTTTCACTGGGGGGAATTGCCGGTGTGTTCTTCAAAACGGCCTATCCAGTCTGAACGACATCTGATGCTTCTTAAAAAGTCGGCCAGGCATGAAATAAAGCTTTACTTGAAATGCATGCGACGCTACAGACAATTTCAACACTCTGTGGCGATGCACTTTGAAAAGTGGAACACAAGCCGCGCAAGCTGAAAATCATCACCACCCCTCAGCTGTAACTCTCCTCACTTTATGCAGCTGCTTTGAGCGGATGATAAAGCTGCTTACTGTCCAACCGGCATCTCTAAGCTCGGGCCCAAGACCACTTCTCACTTCTTGCGCCTCTCAGAAAAGTGCGAAAACTGCAGCCTGGTTGAGGCACAGATGAGATGTGAGATGCCGGGGCTTGAAAAAGTGCCAAGAGCTCATATGCAATTAATTCACTGCTGCGTTCCTTCTCACTGTAAGCTGAGAGCCGCGCGTGAGTGTGCGGCTACGTTTCTGGTGCAGACACACCGGAATCACATCCCCTAACCACGGAGCCTTGTCCAGACCACAGAGTAGTAGAGGACTCTACACCTGTCATCTTAGACCTCGTTCAATCATCAGGGGACTCTAACAAAGCTATACCGCTTACCCAATTTACATCGACCACGATCGCTGATTTCTAGCCACGGTTATACCAAACGTTCCTCTCCAAAGAAAATCCCACAATTACTTCACCAGGCTTTTGATTATTTGAATCCAGAGAAACAATACTCGTCTGTGCTAATTTGGCCTGAAGTACAAAAGCACTGAAGTGGAGTGGAGATAATGGTGATGAGGTCACTGTTTGGTTACAAGCCTCTGTACCCCCCGATGAGAGCCAGGTGGCTTTTTGCCTAATAGCACCAATTTTTAACATACATGACAGACATCTCTTCAGCGACATCCTGTGTGTGTTTGAGCATGAGTATGTGTGGGTGTTTGCCTGCGTGCATCAGCATACGTACCAGCGTGCGTGTGTGTGTCTGTGTGTGTGTATGCATGAGCACTGCATGTATTAACAGTGTCTAGAGGCCAGGCAGAGAAGAGGAAGGCTGAGTCACAGGATCTAAGGCCTCTCAGGAAGAGAGCAGTGTGATCTAAGACATGCTTGGCCAGGCCCCCGCACACTGCCTGTGACTTATGGCCCCACTGCGATCCTCCGCCAGCACCTCCGCCTCAGAGATATACTGCAGTACACACTCCATCTCCCCTCTCTGGCCTGGAGTGCCGGGGGGGGGCGGCCGCCAGATTCACCCCCACATGGGGCAAATAAACAGGTGAACCTGGGGGGAATTCGTGTGAGATTGATGGAGACTGCACTTTCTCTTGTTCTGATTTAGCAGGAGGTCAAAAGGTGTGCGGTAATGGCAGGATGTAGGAACATGCTGCTGCTGCTCGACAGAAACATTAATAATAGCTGTGTTACAGAAAGTGGGCAGGCATTGGCCGCTCAAGGCCTTTCTTTTCTTTATGATTAATAATGAGGCTTTACTTAAACAGGCTCGCTTTTGTTGAATTAGCAGTTCCACAGAAACACAATTGCACCTATGTAGAAGAACCGAGCTTAACAGAGCTAAACTAAACACTCGGCCGAGCCAAATTCCAACACTCAGGCTGTCACCTACTTCAAAACATAGACAGCAAAAAGCAATTTGTCTGAACATTTAAACACACAGACAAGAATAATAGCAAGTGCAGTGCACGGAGAAGTCATTTGAACGCAAGCACACAGAGTGGACGGGCTGTGCTGCTCCGCCGACCACAGCAGATTGGAGAGCAGGGGCAGGGAGAATATGGAAACAGGGAGCGGCTCTGAGGGGAACTAACCGAACGCCGAGTGTGGCTGGAGAGAGAGACAGAGAGAGAGAGAGAGAGAGAGAGAGAGAGAGAGAGAAAGACGGTGACAAAAAAAAGAGTCATGCTGTGTGTCTGACTGTTTCCCTTGGGTTTAAAAATGCTCAAAGAAACCAATCAAACAAGAGCGGAATTGTAACACAGCAACTTTTCCTGCCTTTTGGCCTGTGGTGGAAATGTTCGCTTCTTAAGACCTCTTCCCCTCAAAACACAGAGGCTTTATTTGCTGTATTTTTGTTGTATCGATGTGTTGCTGCACTTCCCCCGCCACCTTCCTATCAGTTTGACAGATCACTCAAAATGCTCAAAGACAGGAAAGGCAAACATCGTTGAGAAAACAACACAGTATGAGACACTCTGCAACCTGCTTCTACTGCAGTGATCAATACTGCCACGCTCATATGAGCAGGTAGCTACAACGGAGGCCATGTGGTCTTTATTGCAGGACACCTTTTAACACACTTTTTGGCATGTTAACACTTCTGCTACACTCAGGATTTTGACATCTGTATGTACTAGCCTTTGGAGTTCTTCACTTCATAAAGTGACATTAGTGATTAACCAGGTCAAATACGCAAGGGTTAATAACTTGTAAGAGGGCAGTTTCCATGTCATCCTCTTCAGCATTTGTCATGCTTGAAGTCCTCCAAGTGTGCTGAGGTTGTCAGCAAGTGCAGTGAAGGAGGAACTCCAGTCAAAGGAGAGGAGAAACTCAAGTCGTTAATGAGTAAATTAATAAGGGAAATGAGATATCCTCTTTCAGCAAACAGTGTTGTGCCACGGTTGCAAATTTATGAATGGAAACGTCTCTCAGGAAGTGCTTCCAAATCAGTACACGTGGTTGGCCTTGCAAGGACAAAGTCACCGGGATCACTGCGTATTAACTGGTTCAACCATACTGCTGCCTGCCACTTCAATATAATCACAATCAAAGCCCAGTCAGATAGCATTAGCCAAGATTGGAGTGATGCAAGATTATCTCCCGCTGCTGGCAAAAGTCAAGCAGGGTGAAGGGCATTTGGGGAATCTAGAAGTGAATTTAGTCCAAAAGCTCGGTGGCAGGAGCGGCCTCCCTCTGTTGATGGTTCTGGCACCGCCTGAACGGCGGGACATCAGTCGTTCGCTGGCCACAACACCCCCCCCGCCCATGTGCCCCTTGCAAGGTCCGCCAACAGGGCTGCCCTAGCCTCCCCTGCCCCCTTTCCCTAGAGAGGACCACTCTTCTCTGCTCTGTCATTCTCTGCCTCTTGTGGCCGGGCCCTGTGTTCTGCCTTGCCACTTTACATTTAGAGGAGAGCAAGGCGGCAGAAATGTGCACTACAGATGGTAGAAATTACTTAGCTCACTTAACTTCAGAGATATTTTTTTCCCCTTTTTCTTCTCTCTCTCCCTTTTCCACAAATTACTCCAAGACTGGGGAAATTGATAGATTCCTTGTGCAAGTAGGCTTTTGAGTTGTACATGGAAGACTTTTGTTTTTTTTTTTTCAGCAATCCCAATTGTGATATCAGTTTGGTCGACTCAGTGGCTTTGGAGTACATCAGTGCGCCTGCAAACGAACACTAAAAAACCATCTAAGCTGGAAAGAAGGTCATAACAGTGTGAATTCAGAACCAATACCAACAGTGAGTATTTTCACTCAGGGCTGTTTTTACTTGAGAAGGAGCTGAATGTGCTTTCCAGGAAACGTCTGGCCTCATGTATATCACACATAAAGCTCTGTGCTGTTGGGACGTCCTCTGGGGTGAAATATGGCTGCCAGCTCCATAGGAACATGCAGATGTGGGCTTATACTGTCGAAGGGAGGGAGGGAGCACGGGAGATGGTGGTGATTTATTTCCCGTGTGTTTCAGTTAGTTTTGGTCGATGTGAACTGCAGTTTCTCCATTTTCCATCTGCACCCTTCTGTCTCGCTATTTTCTCTTCTCATTTTTTATTTTCTCTTGCTCTTTTCTATAGATTGCTTGATCACAACTGGACGCACAAACAGCACCTGAAGGCAACACCATCATGAAAGCATTTGAACACAAACCACAGAAACACGTCTCAACTGTTGCAACTCAATCTAATTAATCTTGAAAAAGGAATGTTGAGCTGATCTTGTTTTCTCTGCCAAGTGTTACCTTGCATCATGCAAGTGATATTACTCAAAGGTTTAGAACAATCCAAATCCTCCTGTTTTTATAATACTCTGCTATTTTGCTGTAGGTTGTCCAACGTAGCCTGGTTCTGACTCAAAAAGGCCTTTGTCTCGCTAATTACAGAGGCAGCTGTACAGCCCTCAACCAGAGACTGGAAGTTACAGCACAGACAAAACCAGTAGGGAAACCTGTGGCCGATGCAGCTGCCTGGCACAGCATTTCCAGCTGGAGCAAAAAAATGCAGCAACATCCTAAGGATAAGCGCTAAAATTAAAGTATTCATAAAACTAACATTTGAGGCAACATTTAATGTGTTTTTCCATTACCTATGCCAAAAGAACTTCACATTTCCTTCCTCCTGCTAAGCTTTATCATCCCCTTTGATAGCGAGAAAAACCTTTAACTCGTGCCAAGCTACACTGTAAATTCTCCATTTGTATCAAGCATGCTTTCTGCCAACACTTACCACTGCACACGTATCTCCTCTAAAATTCTATTGTGTCTTTGAAAGATATTAAACACGGACCCATAAAAAGTGAAAACTAAACAGTGTTGATCGTGCAATCACCATTACTGCATCCATTAAACTCTACCAGAGGTTTAGCACTACCTAAGCAAGTGTTTAGCTTCAAATATTTCAGTTTCCGAGCAGTCTAATCCCACCCATCCCGAGCAACATCACATCATCCTCCAAAAATGCCTGGGTGAAGAGGAATGTTCTGTAGCTGGCTGGCCGTCCGGGCTGACCAGCTGGCTAACTGGGAGTCATTCTCAAGGAGTCGTGAACTTTTGTCCTGCCACTGCTCCCTTGCTGGCTGCACGAGAGGACTTGGGCGACACCAAACAGGAAGCGCTCAACAAGTGGAAGCTATGGATGTTTATCTCACGCCATTCATCAAGTCCAAAAACCAGACAGAGAAGTCGGGACCCGACCAATCAAACAAGGCTGTCCTGACTTGGAGTTGCATGTAACCGCTGGGGGGCCGTCAATGGGCCATCGTGGGTTAGATCTAGGCTGGATGGTACCCGACTGGGCGGGTCTCCACCACCCACTGGCTGGCTCCTTTCATCCTTTCTCACAGTCCTCAAGGAGCCTGGCTTTGAGTTGATACCCTCGTGCCAAGTGGTGACACTATAACAGATTTTTAAGCATTCAGTTGATTGCAGGAGCTATAACCACAATAGCTGCTATAACAGACAGAGACTGAACATATCAAGATCAGGTTGCCCCGGACTAAGGTTGACCTTAACCACTAAAGTTGGTGAATGTGGTCCAAACCACTACTATCGAAACTAACTCCAGATCAAAACAGAGAACAGAGAGAAAGCAAAACCATTCTGTGGACGCCGGCCAAGTCATGGGGTTGAGTCTTTAGCAGGAAGAGGAATGAGGCGTACAAAATCCATACAATACGCAGCTATTATAACAAGCTGCGCGACTCCCCGTCAAACAATAAGACTGATTCAAAACTAAAGGGTTCAGGAACGATACTAAATGTCAACCCTGAAGCCACGGCACATTCATATACAGTACACGCGAGGGCATGCAAACAACCTGAAATTTTACAGCTGTTCAACTGCATCCAAAGTACATCTGCTACAGAGTACAGACGTGTATTCTCTGCAAGTAACGAGCATCTTTAATACCAAGGTGTGTTGTAAATTGGACATGAGCTGGTTTGTCATGTTACTGTCTAGTATACCAAAAGAGCTCATTCATCGTATAGTTTTGCAAGTAAGCGATGGTACAGGAGGAATATATATTTACTTTAACAGCAAAAGTGTAAGGAAATATTCACAAGAAAATCGACTTTCTGTTCTCAAGAGGTGGTTAAGAGTTTTGAGAACGTAATGAATGAAAGTGATGGCAGATATAAGCAGTCTAAAGGAGGCTTCTGTGTGAAATGGCTGGGCACAGCATCTGCAATGTAAAATATGGATGTTAAGCTGGACCTGTAGTAATGTGTTTAGAGGTGCTTGAAAAATCTAACTTATGCAGACATCAGGGCAACAGCACTGATGGATAAACAATATTTGAACTGCAAGAACAGCGACTGGTCATTGGTAATAGTATATACTGCTTCTGCTTCTTTTGATTTCTGATGCTGATGGAGATTTTTGATCGCCATCCTGCTCCATGTATTCTGTTCACCAACCTTTATGAATCAGTGGAAGCAAACTAAGTGTAGCTCGAGTTCTATGAGTATGTGTGAGGCTCAGTGTTGTTTTTGTCTCTAATCAAAGCACAATGCAGCCTGATCATGTGCGATATATGTATCGTATAAGTATCTAGCAGCGTGGTGGTGATACCATCAGATGGAATCTGATGCTCAAATATAAATCCACACCTATAATGTAGGCATCAATAGCAAGATTCCTGTTTACCCCTCATGTCAACTAAAAATCAAGCTGTACTGTTCCAACAGATCAAGGAGAAGTGTTTTGGCTGCATACTGGGAAAAACAAAGAGGGAAGACAGGGTACATTGTAGAAAATACATCTTCCAACATGCCTGAAAGCACACTGGGATATCAAGAGAAGAGCTATTGGACAATAAAAAAGCATCTGGGTTGGTGTTCTTGCCCTGCTGGCACACTGACCCCGACCCAGATAATCCACAGGAAGATGCACAAGTTGCTCAATCATGAGGTTGAAGGCTACCAAGATATCAGCATGGTTAATATCATGGTTTACATGCAACTAAATCCCACTCTGAGACTTCACAACAGCTGACACAGCAAAAAACTTGACACTGAATGGACAGATTTAAGTCTGGATAAGCATCCCTGTTTGCTGCATGGCTGAGTGGTGAGTCACTTTGCGAAGCAGGCCAGCTCTCAGCGGAGGAAACAGCAGCACGAAGGGGGGAATATACTTCCATCCAGACTCTAGCTCCATGCAGATATTGCCACATGAGGTCTAAAGCTTTTTCCTGTCTGGCCTCTGCTGACAGACACCTGAGGTTCTGCTGACTGGAGACATCCTGGGACGACTGTCAACGGCAAAGCTAGGGTCAGAGATCCTCAGCTGGAAAAGTTGGCCGGGACGAGCAGACTTTTGTGAAAGGCTCACTATTGTCATGCATATTTTAGAGCGAGAAGTGAGACAAAGATGGACTGGCAAGTGCAGAAGTCTACAGTCATATTTTCCATTGATATCAAAGCCATATGGCTGGATTTCATGAAATAGTTGAGCCAGTACACTGCATTTGGCAGTGTTTAATAGAAGAAATGCACAATAATGCGGATGAACAGGCTGGATATGTTCTGTGTTAATGATGTACATTATTACGATGAAATGGATGCACAGTGTATTCACATGTTTATTGTACACGCAGCCTTTTTTAAAGTTCCCATGACTGTTGACCATAAATTAGATGGTTTCCTGCCATGTCTTATTAGAGTGCATGCCGTGTTTAGATGAATGCATGTGATATGAAGCGAAACACGGTGATAAAATTGCACACTGCCTCGATGAGATCAGGATCACCTATTGCCAGATTAGTACCGTGAATGCACTGTGCCGATTTTCTTAAAGAGCGTCACATTTCCCACCCTTTTCCTGTTACAGATTCTTGCAGCCATGCCAATATGTTACAGGATCCATGTAAATATGCGCAGTGATGAGATTTTCTGCTCTGCGGACCAGAACTGTTCATAACTAGCTAGTGAGAATCAGCAGACCTCGTAAAGAACAACAACATTACCCTGCTCCTCTGGAATGTCAACTTGGACAACACAAAGGACACAGGCTCTACACAGATAGCTCCTTTGCTATCTGCCACTTGTTGTTCAACACGAGGCTCGTTCCTCTCCACCCCATCTCCCCTTATTTCCATCACCATCATCATCATCTCAAGCACAAATATAGCTTAGACCGACCCAAATGTTCAGATCCTCGCGGCTGATGAAAGTGCTTTGTTTAATCATCCTCGTTTTATTCAGTCGACGATAATTACAGAAACAAATGGAGTAATCATCATTATGCACAAGAGGTTAAAAAAAAGCGACGTGTGAACGCGCACAGGAGCCATTTCATTATTCCAGCAGGCTTTGCACACCATTAATCTCACAGTAAAGCACCCATCCACGGGCTGAGAAAGCCACATATGTTGACAAATACTGCATATCTGGTGAATAAATAACAATAGATTTAGTCAACTTTCTATTTAAATTGGTGATGCTTTTGTTTCTGTGCACATTTAATGTTTAACTCTATGTAGAGTACTTTTTTTTATCTTGTTTGGATTTTGTAGTAGCGCAATTAAACATATTTTTCTGACGGAGAAAACCACTTCACATAAAAAGGCATAACATCTGTGGCATTGTAGTTTAACAATGCTTATTATTGTACAGCCCCGACTTCAAATTAAAAACAAAAATTTGAAAGTTTTACCCTCATTCTTAGTTTGTGCATCAGAACCACACACACACTCTCTCTCTCGTGCTCGTTCTCTCTCTCTCACACACATACACACAGACAGAGGCAAACACAAACCATGATCAGGACTACCCGACCACTTTAAGCACAAACGAACAAGAACAGGCAAATTAAAGCTGGCGCCGTTGATTTGCACTTGGGATATTCTCACACAACCAAACATGAGATGGCAAATGACGGTGAGCGGCGCAGCCTATACTTGTGTTTAAAGCCACTTCTTATGCTTAGGCCACACTCCGGTGTCATTACAACACATTACCGATGTCATGGAAAATAAAGTCGGTCCAGCATCGCACAGGCAGAGCAAAACCGCAGACCAGTCGCGTATAAGTGTGTGCATGTGAGCTCGCATGCGTGCATTTTGCGCCATGTTAAGTCCAGCAACACTGCACCACAACCTAAATAACCGGCGCTACCAGACGGCGTCCTGTAACCGGAGGAGCGCCGGTGCTGTTGTGTGCATGCTCCTGTGGTGTTTGACTCATTTTGGGGCACGAGGCCCAGATGTCTGCTTTGGAAAACAAAACCTAAACAGATGAATATGGTAAAAGATGGCAAAGCACATGTTGGGGCATCACGCCGGCCCTCTGCTGCCTTGGGTACCACTGCTGAAGTTTGAAAACAAGTTAATTGCAAAAGGTTTGCACATGTTTGTGGAAAACGATTCACTTCAGAGGACATCGGAGAAATAAACGTTTCAAGAGAGGGTGTGAATCATGTGAATGTAAAGGCGTGATTTAGGCCTTACCTTCTGGTCCACTATGGAGCACACCAGATCCTTGACAGCGGACAGCGACAGGTCACTGGCTTCCAGGTTCACCGTCTCTCTGGTCAGTCCTATCTGCAGCAGGAAGGACACCCCATGGAAGGAGCCGCGGGAGTTGGTGGGGCTGGGGATGCTGTGGCTGCCGTTGGACAGCCGTGTGTAGATCGGTCCGGGCGGCGAGGACGGGTGGTGCGGATGGAGAGAGTGGAGGAAGGCTCGAGGTAAGGACGGGGGAGAGGAGGCAGACATTGGGTTTCTTCCGACGGCGACCTGAAAAGCTGAACAGTGGTGGGGGATTTTTAGCGACGGCTGGCGAGGGAAAGCTCAGTGGGACCTCTGTGGATGGGCTCTTGGCGGGGCAAATCTTCGGTCGTCATCAGCCGCAGTGAGTCAGCACTGTGTGTTCCTCTCAGAGCCACATTGTTTGTCATAAATTAAAGAGGGCAACGACCGGTCCGCCCACCTGAGCTTGCACAACACACGCTCATTCACAAGGCAGGCAGGTGGCGGAGGAAAGGTCTCTGAATGGTCCGCAGACTTCTGCTGTAGAGTCACTGCGACAAACTTCATATCCCGGAGTGGTGCTCCTTCTCCTTACTGAGGTCAGTAATCCACTCCGACCACAGGAAGCCTGTCACCACAAACACACACACACACAGACACACACATAGAGCTATTTTTATAATGAAAAAGTATTCACCTATTTGAATACAGCAGAGGCAGTAAAACAGTGTATTAGAGGCTCTCACTCTGTTGTGTTGGAGGGCAAAGTGGCCGGCTGTATGAATGAAAACAGCTGTTTTTCTTCACCTTTTCAGTTTAATTTGTTTAGAAAAAACACTTTCAGGCACCTCAATTAGAGAGAAAATGGATTTGACCGCCCACTAATATCAAACAATCAGGCAGGTTAATCGTTTTAGACATTAAGGCCACCCAGTCCTCATGGGTATGCTGCCTTCGCTTGGCCTCTTTCTCAAAGCTTGACATGTCACTGCTCCTACATTAACACAGGTGGTGACTAATGTCCTGATGCTGCTGTGCATTGTTTTGGTTGCAGTTAGCTTGAAGCTAACGCACACAGCCTGCAAAGTGACCGCGCTCAAACACCACAACACAGCGTCCAATGAACACTTCTTTTAACCCTCCCCCACCCCCACCCCACTCTTCTTTCGGTGAACATGACTTGAAACGATCGCAGCAGCTCGTGTAAACGCGAAACAAAAACAAAACAACAGTCATACTTGAAAAAGTATATGAAAGGCCGCCAAATGCGCTCCGTCGGAGCGTTCGCGGGGCTTGGACGTCCACAAACATCTGGAGCAGAGGCTCCTCAACATCTGCACCCCTCCCACTCCGGACGGGCTCGCTGGCAGAACACGAGCCGAGCCGAGAGCCGCCAGCAAAACAAGTTATACAAGAGTCCAAGTTACACACCGAGGGAAGGCCACCGAGCTGTGCCTCAAACAGCGCACTCTGACTGAGAGAGAAAAGAGAAAAGAAAAGAAAAAGGAAAGAAAGAGAGAAAAAAAGGGGTAAACGACGCTTGGTAGCGTTTCTCGACTCTCCACTTTACCTTCACAGCCAGCGAAGGGCGCTTTTCTCTCCATTGTGAGCGCACCGAGGAAACTTTGTAACTCCATCAACTGTGAACTTTGTTGTCTCTCTCTCGCTCTCTCTCTCTCACACACACAGACACACGCACACACACACTCGCACACGCGCACCGGGCACCGACGGCAAGTTAAACCCGGAGAGCCGCGGGAACACCGAGCGAGCCGCCCATTTGTTTTTCCCCTTATCTCTCTCTCTCTCTTCTTTTTTTTCAAATTCCAGATTGTAAATTCATGCGCATCTTATTATCCTTCCAGCTGTGAATACTCCCCCCGTACCCTCCTCCTCCTCCTCCTCCTCTCTCTCGGACGGGCGACGCGGGCCGCCTCTGGGAGTTGTAGTCTTTTCGCGGTGTCCGCCTCGCTCACTTTCCACGTGCAGGGAGGGAAACTTAAACTACAGCCCCTGCGAGGCAATGGCGCCTCCGACGGAGCTGAGGCCAACGCGCATGTGCCGTCCTTTTCCGTTATTTCAACTCGCTCGTGCCAAGGAAGAGGGGAGAGAAAAAACTTTAAAAAAAAAAAAAAACTTTATTCTACACGTCCCGGATCAGTGTGAACACACTGGTTCAGAGTGGGGACCTCAGGTGTGTGTGTGGTATCGGTTTCACAGGAAAATGTGGATTTGTTGGTTTCACTGTACTTTTATTTAAAACAGCAAAGAAGTTTTCAGTCTCCTCTGTGTTGTCTCTAAACTTACTCTGAGTTTAAAAAAAAAAAATTGAGGTGGGTACATTGGATGTGCTTGCATGGTGTACTTTCATCCATTATAGGAAGCTTTCTTTTCAATCAAGTAACTTCTGAGGATGGACTGAAAAAAACAGGAAGAGGGACTTGATTTTGCAAGGATGCTTACGTGTTATCTCACTGCCAGCTCGTGTTTTTTTTTTTTTTCATGAACTGATATATGGAAGATTACACAACTCATTTTAGGAACTGGCCCCGCTGTTGTGCACTTGTTAATGTGAGATGTTGCAATTCAGACACGAACATTAGTTCACCTGAGAACACGGTGCACACGAGTAACGTGCAGAAAAAGGATCAACAAGGATGATGAAAAACGAAACAGAGTTTATTAACAGAGGTGTTTCAAATGTGTCAATACTGCGGGAACGTGGGGTCGATTTTGTGCGCCCACGCCGCGAGGCCTCCGCAGATGTCTTTCGCCGTAACGCTGTCCACCTCTGAGCCGCTCATCCTCTCCAACACCTGCACCGCCTTCTGAGAGTCGTTACCCAGCTTACAGATCACGTACACTGGAGGGAGCAGCAGAGAGGAAACACTGAGAGCCCAGTCTGCTGACCTTAAAGACTTCACATATGTCAGATTCAAATCACTTCAGCTATATTCATTTAAATACACTCCACTGTGACTACTTTCTATCATAAGAGTGACAAAAAGCTGACAAAGAGAGTTCAAATGGTTCAAACATAATAAAAAAAGTTCACGTTTAAGCTCACACAGATGTGATTGTGCAAAAACTGACCACACAAGAAACAACCGAGAGTGAACTAATGCTAAGTTAAAACTCCACATGGCTAAATTTAGCTCATTGATAAAGAAAGCCCAACACAGTGAATATCCAGGACATCACCAAAATAACGTTTTGAATATTAATTTCTCTAAAGCGGGCCAGCTGTTCAGGTTGACCGTACGTGTTTTGGAAAAGGGGTCACCTAGCAACCCCATTACAACCTGCTACTTGCTGTCCAAAATAAGCCCACACGGTGGACTGTGAATATGCACGAGTGACTCTACGTGCCTGTTCATTTCAAACAACATGTACGGACCCTAAATGGTGTTTTGACATGTTACCTGGAGGCCGGCGGTCACCTGCCATCTGCTGTTTCAATTGGCCGATTCTCTCCTGAAGTAATCGGATATGTTCGCCCTTCCTCTCCTCTAAACTTGAGAGGGGAATGTCTGACAACAATATAAGGTGCATAATCATGTTGAAATAAGACACATGATAAACAGGTACAGGCAATGCAGGATTATTACAATTATGTGCCTCCATCACTTAAAGGATACTGAGAGAGTGAGGTAAGTGGCATATATCCACCTCCACAAGAGGGCGCACGTCCAACAGGAGATGGTGCTCTGCATTGTCCATTATCGATTTATAATCCTGGAATCACAATAAAAACATTCATCAGTGCACAAATACTATTAGCTTTAGAATTAGAGAGATGTGGCTTTATCTTTTGGAAAAGAAAATACAGTGATTTATGTCTACAGTTAAGGAGGGAAACCAAAATTCAGCAAATGTCGAAACATTGGATTTGGACCTGCGGAGTAATATGAACATTTTAACCGCTTTTCCTTAAATCACAGGAAACAAAACTGTTTCTAACTGCGGCCCCTTGCACAATCTCGATTACAGCCCAATCAATCATGATCCCCATCTCTGCGCTTAATGACTCAGCGGGTTCAAAAGCGCCAATTCTGCAGAAACATAAACAGACGCAATCCACTGCCAGCGCTCTCTGTGCCAAATAGAACATATTATTCTTTCCCATAGAAAATCTACAGGCACATTTCAAGTCATTTCCCATTTGGGGCTGGGTCAGTGCTGAGATGTAATCAGTTTATGAATGCACATGAAAACGGAGAAAATTGTGAGTAATCATACAATTATTGGCACTAAACACATGAAGTCACGCAAAGGCCAACTGTTGAACAGTTACTGTTCCCTACCTGTACACTGATCCTCTGATCTCTGGAGAGGAGGTTGAGTTTGCGGCACTGAAACACGCAGGAAAAAAGGCGATGAAAGATTTTTCCAGTGATTAATCACACATGCTGTCATATTAAATGTAAGAAAAACGTCTTATCTCCTCAAAAGGCAACATTCTTCTGAAAATGTGCGTGACTGCACGATATAAAGGTACCCTATCAGCTCTGTCTCTTATTACCAACCTTATCTGTGGCAGCGGACCCACAGAAAGCCTCATAGTCAACCAAGTGGGTTATGCTGGGGTTCTCCCCACACACTGCACAGCCGGCCTGCTTCGGTCGCAACTTGATGGACCTGAATCTGGCGTCTTGAGCGTCAAACATCACCAGCTGCTGGCCGCAGGAAGCTGATGTGCCCGGTCAAGGGAATGGCTATTTTTTGCAAAGCATTACCATACTGCTTTATTAACACTGTCACAAAATCAGTGGTTTCTGTAGGAAAATAATACAATAACTCCCAGACTAACACACAGGGGCCAGGCATTAGTATGGGTATTATAGTGTAAGACAAGAGTGCAGGCTAGGGCAAGTCTATTCTCTGGTGTAAATCTCAATATTAGCCTGAGAGCACTGTAATCAAAACAGCTTTATATAAATTCTCATAAGAATGGCAAACACACAACTCAGATACTTCTGCCTGTTTTTACTTTATTTTATCAGACAGGCACCAAACACCCTTCCTGGCCTTAACTTTGCGACAATGTAAAGCTTCTCAGTAGTTTCTTTGTTAATTCATTCAGATGACTAAGCAGAAAATCTTGATGTTGAGCAACTAAATGGCCAAGTGAAGCTCTGTGATATGGGAGAATAGAATAAAAAAACCAAAGGATACAGCCTTGTCCAGAGGCGATCTTGAGGACTTCCAAAGCCTGGAAGCAGCCCATTATGCCTGGAACTTAGAAAAAAGTGGAACACTTTACTAAAAACACTCATTTACACAGACTGTACTCTGTGCAATGTTAATGGTTTCTGGGCAAAAAAGGGGACAAGGCTCACCCACTCCTAACACCCCTCCATCTGAACAGTTGGTCACTGTCTCTGGGGGTGGGGGAACTGGATACAGACATCTGTAGCAGGGGCCTCCGCGGTAGTTATACACTGTCAGCTACACACACACACAGAGCATGGGGGCTTTAATGCTGGTAAAGTACCATTGCAAATCTGGAATCACTGGTGAACTCTTGCCACACTGATGTAAGAAAGAGCCCTTTCAACCTTACCTGCCCCTCCATTCTCAGGGCACTTGCGGACACCAGAGGCTTGCCGCTGAGCACACAGGCGTCATTCACCAGATAACGAGTGGGGACGTTGTCTGAACAATCAGCCACAATGTCATACATGAGGTCAGCCGAGTCAAGGCGTCACCGCAAACGGAGGTCATATTGTTGGTTCAGTCACGTGTGCACAATTTCATTCATGCAATTTAAGCAATCACAGGCCTGCATGAGACTTGGTGGATGGCAGCTGTGAGATAACATTCATGACAAAAAATGAGCCGGTGGCAGCAACGTGTAGGTGGAGGGCTTCGAGAGCAGGATACTGTTGAATCAGTTGCAAGGCGTTCTCCGACGACAGCTGCAGGTGGTAGGGAATACACTCCACTGTTGAGTTCAACCTGCAGACAAAAGGCCATGTTCAAAACTGTGAATTCATTTCCAAACAGGTCTAATAAGAGACAGCTTAGTATTTCTATCACCCCCTCTTTAAACAAATATCAGAGCCATGTTGCTGCTTCGGTTAAACAGAGGACAAACCACAGAATTGAAACATGTGAGTTTTGAATCTGACATGGGACCTTAGTCACATGTCGCGTCTCACCCCCAACCCCACCCCCACCCCCCACCTTGTCCCTCCCCATCCTAATCTTTACTGTCTACTATTAAAAAAAGAGCAAACACAGACAAATTACCTTAAAAACACACAGTGCCATTCCAGTGTATTGTGGGTGTAGCCAAATATCTTTAATGAACAATAAAAGTAAGAAAAGTGTGTGTATGTGTGTGACACAGGATCAAAACATTATGAAAGTTATTTGCTAGCCAGAGATATGCCGCCCCCATGTGGTCATGGCTATACATCATGTGTGCTAACCACAGTGGGCCCACTGTGAGGGAGAAAGGCACTAAAAACAGCTGTCTCTAAAATAACATGTTTACACAATATTTGCAGACTGGGGAGAAATACACAACCAAATATAACCTGTGGCGAGACTGGAAAGCGCCAGCATGTGTTATATAGCAACTAAAGGGTCACAAAAAACAGAAATACACCAATTATCACAGTTAGAGCTGCAGGGCATTTACTAGTAATATCAAAATACTAACTGCCCTGTTTCAGGTCTGTTTGCGTAAAATTAGATTTCTCTAATGCTCCTACACACTTTTTGTGTACTATATGGTTTTAAGGTGCTTTGGACATCTCTGCTGTGCAGGACTCTGGTGGATGCAGGCACAGATCAGTACCTTTTAACTGCACTGGCAGCAGACAGAGCCTTGGCCTGGTCCTGGTTCTCCTCGCCATGAAGCACCTGTCTGTGCAGGTTGCTGAGCTCCACCTCGTCATAGTCCAGCAGGCCCAGACGCCCTGCAGAGACACAAAGACAATGACAGAAAGGCTTTAGAGTAAATGTGAAGAACTGATGACGATTAAACTCTGTAAGTACGAGTTTAACAAAGTGTGCTTTTGGCAGACATGACTGCTACTTCTTCAGTTATTGTTTGCTGCCGTTTCTCAAACACACTGAACACATTAATTAATTCAAAGCTATGACTTTACCTAAGTTTTAACAGTGTACCTGATTGGACTCTAAACATTAAAAACCATTAAAAATATGTAGTGTAATACATTTGTTTTAGAAATGGACATGAATAATTATGTTGTAAACCTCTCCCCCACAGGTACATTTATTTAGTCTAGCAGCCACTGGGAGGTGAGCCAGATTTCTATTTTAGACCCTGCTTAAAGAAAAAGACCATTGACAGAATTATTCACATCCATACACACTTACAGTACA
>JAOXYL010000113.1:15885256-15895411 GCA_028564955.1 Terapon puta | reverse complement strand
ACACACACACACACACACACATACACACTCTCTCCATAAGGGCACATGCTATGAAAAATGACGTGTCTATGATACACTATTTCAGCTGAAGTTGACACTGTTGAACTGAACTTTTTGAAAAGTCGCAGACTGATCTAAAATTTTCATGTTTCCTTTTTCCTTAATGTGTGTCCAGGTTTAGATGACAGCTTGCAGCAGTATGTGAGCAACTTTGAGCGCGAGAAGATCAGTGGGGAGCAGCTACTGAAGATCACACATCAAGACCTGGAGGAGCTTGGCGTGGCCAGGATTGGACACCAGGAGCTGGTGCTGGAAGCCGTCGATCTACTCTGTGCACTGGTTAGTAGATCTCTGCTGCGAGAGTGCGTTTGCTTAATTTGATGTGTGTCCAAAATGTAGTAGCAGGGGTCGAGCAGGTAAAGCATTAATGGCAGGGACGTGACTAACTTCAGGGAGGATTTGAGGCAGAGTGACAGCTGTCTTTTGGTCCCAAATTGACTAAAAAGTGAGCCTGTTTGGCTGCTAAAGGAACCAGCGATGCAGAAAGGCTCATCATTTCCCACACAGCTCAGCGGGGTGTGGAGGCACCACAACACATGAAGCAGCCCGAGGACACTGGGGAACAGCAGTCACTCAGAGAAGAGGAGGGATCATGTCAGAGGCGCCTCTAGCAACAAGTGACAGTTTGATCTGTGGTATAGATAGGATGGTAGCCCTCTTTCCACTTTCCCTTGGATGTAAATTCTCTTGCACACACAAAGCCATACGTACTCTTGCTATGTTTGTTCGTTGGTCTCTTTTCTCTGTTCTTTTCAACCGAAATGTCAGATTATGTTATTCCTCCTGCTACAGCCCCCTACTCACCTGAGCCATCTCTCCTGGTTCAAATAGATTCCTCATTTGGCTCTTATTAGTCTCTCTGGGAGCGAACCAGCTGACCCTCTGTCCGTCACCACAGCTCCCAGAAGAACTGCCAACAAAAATGTCACTGCCTTCAACTAGTGAGCACGAAAAGAGCGATGAAAAGTGTCCGCGCGCCAACTGAAAGAGAACCAGATTTTCCAGCAGATGGGATCGATTTGGAGTTTTATCACTTCCTGCGCCGTAAAAGTCCCAGATTGTGGTCCCTGCGTTTTGATCAGTGTCAGCATTTCTGTCTTTATACTCTCTTAAAATGCTGTACATTAATCGTTTGGGGCATGGTTATTTTTACGCTGAAGGAAACCATCTGAAGTTCAGTCCTCTGTCTTCTACATGAAGCTGCCTTTTGAATTAGTCCTGTCGGTGAAATGTGTTCAACGCTGTCTTTGTGAGTGATCCATCACCTCAACACACTGAAGCCACAAATGGGTTTTCTCTGGCATTGTGTGTGAAGCAGGCACGTGTGGTTAGCAAACAACGCTCATCACTTAGTTTGCGTCTCATTATTATTCCACGGCTGCTTTGTGTTGGGTGTTATAAATATTGAGCTGCTATGATCTACAGCATGTAGCTGCGACTTTGAAACCTGTGCCGGTGTATGTTTGGTGACCAAGGTCATACCAGAGTGCACAGGCTGAGGTGGGATGGGGGATACAGCGATTTGCTTAATTTCTTCCCTTAGACGTAGCTTTCACTCTGTCAGTGCAATCCTCCATTGTTTGTCTGTTGTCTGCAAAAAGCTAAGATAAGCAATCTGTCCCTTACCTGTTAACAGTATCTCCTCCTCGACATCTGGAAAGACTTGGCACATACACGTATGCCTTTCGTTGTTTTTATAGATTTTCTTGTTATAGAATATGCACCACATGGTTCGTCCCGTCCTCTATAACCTCCTTTACCATCTCAGTAACCAGGCCCAGATTTTTTGTTCACCCCTAGAACCTCGACATCAAGGCAGCAAAATCTCAAGTAATTTTCCTCTTGAGCGGCTTCATAAACTTGGCCTCCAAAGTGCTTCCTCAGCATGGTTTTGTTATTTTAAGTGAACCCTTTTTCATGGATGTGAGCTTTCTAACTTACTTTTTAATACTGTGTCTACCGTGTGTTAGTATGCACGGTACAGTCTTATGTAATTCAGTAAAGCTTTAGTCAGGCACTTTTAGACCAGGAATGCTGGACTCTCAGAAACCTTTCACCCCTGACTGAAGCAGGCCGGGTAAATGTTTTTTATCCGTTATGGGGTTTCCTTATTAAGAATGAGCCCTTGGCCTTCCACAGGCCCCATGGGAGGAAGTGAGGCCCCCCCGATTCAATTAGCTTTAACTGAGGCAAGGTCACTGCTACCGACAGAAACACAGGCCACCAGCACCCGAAACCCCCACACTCTCTCACACTCTCTCCCCACTTTCTCTCTTTTTTGTTAAGTGTTAGTGTCAGACACTTCCTGTGACGCAGTCACATTCATCTCCGTCACACTTTGCCACCAGGCGTTGCTCTTGAATTTTAAATGCTTAAGCATGTGCACACATAATAAAGATTTCACCGTAGTACATTTTCATATATCAGGGACTTGAGCTGTGCTGTGAGCAGTTTCAAACCTAAATCATGATGACTGATGGCCTAACATACAGCCCTGTGGCCCTTTAGGAAACATTCATACTCGTGCTTCTCCTCCACCTAAAAGCTATCAAGAGCCAAGTGCTGTCTGGGGACAAAGAGAGAACATTTCAATTAATTTTACTGGACTTTCTGAGCCATGATGTCTTCTGCAGAGTCAGTGCTGAAACCCAACACTGCTTTATTTGTTCTCAGACCCCACTCGGAGACGGCATGCCATTCACACACACTTCTCTGGCAGCCATGGAACACAAAGTGTATGACAGATCATCTGGCCACATCTCGAGCTGCAGAGCTGCTGCAAATGTATTTTACCATTGCCTAGGGATGGATGTGTCCCAAGTTATAACGTAGCACTTAACCTTAGATGGCACATAATCGCAGCCGACACAAACACACACATGCTGTCTAGCCTGCAGGCATTTGTTTCCTTCTTTTATAGTCAAGTCTTATCCATGTAATGCCTGTGGCGAGGGCAGGAAACACTGTGTTGTGATAGCCATTCTCCATTTTCCCTGGGGACACATACACCAGTGTATATAGTCCCTTCAAAGAGCCCCAAGTAGAGCTTACAAAAGACTTGGTTCTGCCATCTTGATTCTAGATTAACTGCACGTCTATAAAAAGGCACTGAAAGAACGTAAATTCGACTTCAAATGCTGTTATGAGAATGAAAAATTGCATTTGACTAGAGCCACACATTCTGCTCCGACGCGGCATTTAGCTCAGCTGGCAGTGTGGGACAAAGGCTCACTGGACATCTGTGGGCCAGTTAGAACTGCTGTGACTGTGTGATTAGCCTGCTAATGAAAAAGCCAGGGGAGACGTTTGATCTGGAAAATGCTCATGCTGCCTCTGACCTACAGTTCCCACTCTCACTGTGTGGACGAGTGAGTGAGAATCCAAACCGTCCATTTCTTCTCTTTGTCTTTTTTTGCGGTACATTCCCTGGGTGTGTTTGCTTATCTTTTATGATGTTTCAACAAACCATTTCATGTCAAATGTGCCGCACGTAAGGCTGCCTGCAGCTACTGTTTGACTAGTTCAATAATTTCAGTGATTCCCTGGAGACTCACGTGAGGAGGAAGGACTTGTATGTTATGGTTTTTTGTCTTTTGTCTTTTTTTAGCTCAAGTTGGAAAGAGGCAGTGGAATAAAAGTACATGCTAACCATTTGCAGATCTCCATCGCTGTTTGCCAAACATGTGCTGTTTTACTCCGTGCAAAAGCATATTTAGCTACTTGCACATCACACATGCTGCAGCATCGCTGGCAGCGATGCAACACCATGCAAGCTGATATTTACCAGGCCATCTTTTCCTCACTTACCTTTTAACCAACACATTATTCCAAACCCATTTGCTCAGTCAAAACATTGCACAGATTTTACAACAAGCTCTTTAAGATGTTTGACAAACACACACACGCACACACACACTGCTGCTCAATGCCCTGCAGCAATTAAGCTCATGGCTGGTCTGTACTGTACTTAGTGACCCTTAAAGATACACAACTCAGCTGCTTTGTGCATGTGAATAACACATAAATTTGAGGAATGCAAAAGCAGGAAACAACCCAGTCTAAAGAATGCAAACTTTGCCCCGCTTGATAGGAATCAGGCGATTGCACGTGCACACACACCCTCTTTGCACATCCTGGGACAAACCTGGATACTGGGAGTGGAAGATTTCATGCCTGAGCTGTCCTCACACTGAAGTGCACCTCAATCATATCTGTCAAATAAATGATTACAGTCCTTCATTGTACAGGAAATAACAAGTTTTCAACACCCTTTAAAAAAGTACCTCCCAGTTCTAGACTATGTAGAAGGGTCGTTCTTTGATCGTAAGTTTGACTGGCATTGTATGTAATTACTACCTCAGTCACGAGCGTGTGCTTTTTCTATTTTTGTTTTGACCTAGTTTAAATTGTCTGACTAATTTACCGTTTCAGAACTATGGAGTGGAGACAGACAACTTGAAGAATCTGGTTGTGAGGATGAGGGCTGCCACCAACAGTCTACACATGGCCACGTCTGACCGCAGGAAAAGCCCCGCGTACGACGGCAGCACCTCACGAAAGCCACCCAACGACTTCCTGACCTCTGTGGTGGAGCTGATCGGAGCTGCAAAGAGCCTCCTGGCCTGGCTTGACAGGTATATACATATATACAGTATATTTGTATTAAAACATCATTTTAATATTAAGATAATGGCTTCTGCTCCTCCATGGGTAAGATAAATTATGTGTTTCTGATAGCCAAGCAGATATAGGCATTAATCTCTGATATAAGGGAAAGGGAAACGTGACAAAGCTGGTATTTATTGCATTTTTCCACACTCCTGGACAATTTAATAATATAGCGTCTGCTCTCCTGGTGACCTGCTCCAAAACACATTACATCATAAAAGCATAGCAAAACCATTTAGGTTTCCAGGATTAAATATTGGCTGGCCAAAACTAAGCTTCTCTTTTTTGTGGCAGGCTTGGCTAAAACGGTGGAGTTGACATCATGGTAGAAATGGTAGCTGTGATGGTGAAAGCAGCATATCAATCTGATCAAAATGTTGTTTTCCCTCATGAATTATATCTATGAAGTTAATGTTTTTATTTCACACATTACATTTAATTTACTTTTAATTTTAATTTCTCCTGAAATCAAATCACCATGATAATTTTCAGACAGTTGAACCAGAATAGTCATAATAGTTCTATAAAAGCACTTTAGGTGTTGAGCGATACAATGAACCATACTAACATTTTTGAAGGACTGCATGGACAGGTGGTTCTGGTGTTTGGGCAGCTATTTAAAAGTTTATAAGTGCCTTTTAGACTGACTCAGGGAGAAAACAGAATGAGATAACGTGGTAGCAGAATGGTGACATTGAGTTACAACCAAGTTTGTCTGTGGCCAGTCACCCAAACACAGTAATCAGAGCATGGTTCACTGAGTCTATTGTAAAGAATAGCGTCAGCTAGCTTATGGCTGACTCCACATCAGTAAATCACTCTAAATATACGCTCCAAGGCCACTTTATTAGGTGCACAAAATACAATCTGATGCAACCCAACAGCTTTGTCACATAAGTTTATAAGGGCCATTTCTTGTTCCTGGAGGTGTTAACTCAACTTAATGTTTTTCACTGAGGTTAGTTGTGGAGTTATATTGAAATATGTTCAAATATTTCAGCCTGCAAACACTGCAAACTACATCCTGAGTAAAAAATGAACCCCTATGAGAGTCAATTAAAAGTGAACATTATTGTCTTTGTGTAGTGTTTCTATTCTAAGCACTTTTATGACTTAACAGTTGGGCGATAAATATCAAACACTGCCGTCATGTGCTTTGATTTTAAAGTGACGCGGCCATGCAGCTTGTGTCTTGACCCGTCCCTGCAGTCCCTCGCAGGTTCCTAAAGTTCTCCTTTCCTTCTTTGTCCTCTTGCAGGACGCCTCTTACAGGGATCAGTGACTTCACAGCCACCAAGAACAAGATCATTCAGCTGTGCCTGGAGCTCACCACCACAGTTCAACAGGTCTGCACGCCAGTTAGCTCGGCAGCACACGTGTAGCTCACCCCTGAGAAACGTACACACATACACACACACACAAACACACAATAGCTTTTTCCACTAAGCACATACCAGCCTGGGGGCACAGACATGCAGGGGTAAAGTGTAGGAGAGGTGAGTTATGGGAAATGTGGTCTGGCAGCCATGACATAAGCCTGAAGCCAGCAGTCTGAGCACATTATTGCAAATGCCAGTGTTTTTCTTGGGATCCTTTGCTCCTCGCGCTGGCTAATGAGGAGACCCCCTTAGTGCGGGGGACGTTTAATGGTAAACGTCGCTCTTGTGTTTCCAGTTTCATAAAAACCCATCGGCTTTTAAAAGGCTGCTGCCAACATTCCCCAGGCTGCCGTACTCCCTCCGCCATGTGGTTCCTGTTTTTTTTTTTTCCTTTTTTTTTTTTGCTTCTCCAAGATGCTCGCAGTTGGAGACCAAACTGTCTGAAGGCGCTTCCTGCGTGTAGGTTTAATGCAGGGATGAGGAGGTGGTGCATCTGACTGCCAGGGAGATGGCTAACAGTTTAAACAGCGCATCAGCATGAATCCACTACTATTTCACAACCTTCTGCAGAGAGTTGCTCTTGCGTTGCATCATGATACGCGTCTCCTTCGGTCAGTTTCACACAACCGGCACTGGTTGCTCATACATAACGTCTTAAACACAGAGAGCTGGTGAGCGGCCTTTTTCATCAGTATCAAAGCCATTAGTGTGAATGTCCGTTTCTTCCTCCCTGAAGAGTTTAACTTTAAACACAGCCTGGTAAGCAACTCGTTTTACGCTGCCAGTGAAAGTGGCTGCTGAGACTGCAGGTGTCATTTTTAGAGGGTTATTGCATCAAAATAAATTCCTTTCCCAGAGTGCCTATTTCCCCGCCAGAGTCTGGGATTTCAGCGCCTCTGATTTACTGTGGGTGTCTCGGTCATGGTCATCCACGAGAAGTGGGGGGGCGGTTGGGGGGGGGTATACATTTCCCACACTGCTATGTGAAGTGGAGGGGTTATAGCGTAGAATAAACTCCTGATAGGTGCTGAAAGAGTCTTGCAAGGCAGGAGAGATTAGTTTCCCTCTACCAAGCGAAGGAGAGATGCAGTTTGGTTCTTTCAGTTTTAAATCAGCTCAACATATGTGTCCAAGTTTGCAAAGAAGTTACAGAGTTTGAGGACTCCTGGCTTCCGTTTTCACATTTTTGCACCATTTAGACTCCCTTTGGTTCATAAAATAGGCTAAACAGGAGACTGCCACAGTGATTAGTTTTATGATGGGGGAGGATGGCGTGAGGTTTGCCCAGCTCGTTCATGAACTTCAGCCAAGAATTAGGGCTTTTCAGATCATGCAATTTATGTGTTCTGCCTGAATGAAGCCTGTGTGTTCACGCACAATGGGACATGGCCATAAAACTGTGAACGCATCACCCATCTTGGCTGACCCATCAGTGTGGAGGTCGCCCTCTTTCAAAGAACGCGTTTTTCATTTATCCCCTGTGTCTTTTATCCGTGCCTCCCACTCCTGAATTGTTGGATCTGACGTGAAGTTTATTTCTCTCAGTTTCTGTGGAAAAAAAACAGATTCCATTATGTAGGCCAAACACTGCAGTTAAGCTAATATCCATCATTTGTTGATATGCTATGAATAACAGGATGTCAGAAGGCCAGGTCTAAAGCTTTGCAGTTATTTCACTCCGGTATAAAGGCAGCTACACTCCAGGTTCCTGCACCGCTCCAGAACTCCTCTCTCCCTCGGCCACTTCATTGCTCGACCATGCAAATCCGCTGTGGTGGCAGATCAAAGGCCCAGAGAGCAGCACACAGAGAGTCATCTGATCCACACCGGCTGTGGGATCAAGTCCATAACGTGAGGGATCAGTACACCCGGGGAATTGTCCCTCAGCCTCTCTCAACGCTCAGCTATGATCTGGCTCCCGTCTGCCAGAATGACTGGTTTTGACAAAGATATGGAATTAATTGCAGATCTTTGAAGGATTATCTTAGATATTGTATTCGCATGATGTGATGGTACTTTGATACAAGAGAAATGTTTCATAGATGTTAAACCTTGATGAGATATGTCCCTGTCTACAGCACATAATGATGTTGTTTTGTTTCACGACCTCTAAACATCAGAATAAGTATTTTTAGCTCATCCCTCTTGGCTCAGTCCACAGCGTAGTCATCCAAACATGGGCCAGTCTCTAAAAGAAATATGCAGTTGCATGTTTACGCAAGCATAGCCAAATTCTTTCTGAAACCACCATATGTTCTTGGCTGACTTTGGAAAACACATCGTATGGAAACATGATTTGGGGACCAATATAAGTCAAATGAAACCTATTATGGTTGTGCTTTTTCCTACTTAATGTTTATATTGGCTTTTCATCTAAGCCCCCCCACCCCTCAAGTAAGGGAAACGTGACAAAGTCACATGTATACAGCACTCAAAACGCAGATGGAAAATAATATTTGGGGAGCATAGGATGTTGTCTGCTTTGATGTGAAGCCATCGCTCACGGCCACAGACAGTGATGCAAATCTTGTCAGACCTAACAAACCAACAGAAAGACAAGCCAAGTGCATTTGAAAACAGACTCTCCCCTTTTAGCCCAGCAGAATGTGCAAGCTATGGAAATATGGAAAAACTTGCTCGACCCCCATTCGCTGTCTGCACAATGGATTTACAAAGAGCAACAGAGCTGGCTTTGTACGTGGCACATGCCTATGCATGTCACTAATACTGTTAGGGCAACAGCACCAGTGTGCCTTTATTTTGCATCGACAAAGGCTTGTGGCTTGTGAGGGCTCTTATTGACTTGTTGAAGTCGATTAATTTTTTTCTCTCCCTCTAGTTTTGACAGAAGTATTTCACCTGTGTTTTGATGGATGGCTTCCCTCGGGGCATTCCCAACATAGAGCCAATTTCAACCCCCCCCCCTCTATTCCCCAAACACACACACACAGAAGCCCCTCCTGCCTAACCAAGAGCCCTTTCACCACCAGCAACACAGTTGTCAGGGGAGCCTGTTGCCTCAGCTGTGTCCAGTCCAGCTGCAGTCTATGAGTGCTGTGTTGGGACACTTGGAGGGGACGGTGGTCAGTCTCCCGGCTGACTTTGCACATTTTATTGTTGGTTCCTTCTCCCCAAGTGGCTACTGTTGTCCAGAATCCCCCTTGCTTCCACCAGCCCACCCACCTCTCAATTGTGGAAAGAGTTTGCGGAAAACCAAAGCACAATTTGGATGAGGGCCCTCTGAACATCATTATATGTTTTCCACAACTGCTCATACCATGATATCTGCATGTCGTTTCTATATGATTGTTTGTATGGTATTTTAAACGTTCCTGAGCCTCATGGGGCATTATGCAATTATAGCTTCCCCAGCAGAACTTAGGCAGATAGGTCATTTGAATCTAAAAGCTGTTTATTTGTGGCTCTTCACCATTTTCCTCAGGCCTATATCTGGAATGCTGATTATATCTTCCTTACCCATCATCTATACTTCTCCTCTCTATAGCCATTAAATAACCTCCTTCTCTTCCCTGTTGTTTACTGCTCGCAGACCTAATCTGTCATCACTGTCTTCTTAACAGGACTGCAGTGTTTACGAGATGGAGGAGAAGATCCTGGAAGTTGTAAGTATACAGTAACTCTTCTCTTCGTTTCTTATAATGTAAACTAATGAGAGCTATTTTTTGCAGGGGGGGGGGGGGTCTGGTATATCGTTTGGGTAAATGTGTTTTATACAAAAAGATTGTGTGAAATGCTCTCGGGAGCGAGGTCAGTTTTCTGAGTGAATAGAGCAGAGGAGTCTATAGTATTGTGAGCGGAGGAGGCGGCTCTAATACACCCCGGCCATCAATCAGCGTTTCCTTTTGCTGACACTCTCCAGACCCCTTGGGGTAACACTGGGCTTCCTCTAGCACTCTGTCTCTCTCTCTCTCTCTCTCAGACAACCTCAAGTGAAGTCTGCATTAGAGCTGACTTTGTCCTTTTTCTCCGTTTCATACCATTTTGCATTGTCCTGCCCTCGTCTTTGTTCTCGTCTTTTGTTCCCAGC
>JAOXYL010000113.1:15855624-15870746 GCA_028564955.1 Terapon puta | reverse complement strand
TGTGTGTGTGTGTGTGTGTGTGTGAGCTCAGGCCACTTGATCTCACTTTTAAAGAAATACAAACATGCGCAACTTTTCATTTAATGCGAGAGCTACTTCTGCTTCTCCCATTGTATGATGACAAAGTTAAATATTTAAAGGGGGGGGGGGTTATCCTGTCATAGCCTTGCTCATTTTCTCTTGTGTGTTTTGGTTTTAATTCTCGAGAGAACGGGGGGAAAAAGAATTAAGAGCAGAAGAGAAACAAAGCGGGAGACATAAAGTCGAGTCACAGATGAGGATGTTAGAGAGGAGGGGTGTGTGTTTGTGTGTGTTTGTGTGTTTGTGTGTGTGTGTGTGTGTGTGTGTGTGTGTGTGTGTGTGTGTGTGTGGAGATAAAGAGAACAGCAGCGAGAGAGCGAGTGCATGTGACACTCGGGGCGAGAAACAGGATGTTCCAGGCAGCCTCTTCTTTTCAGCTTTGGGGTCTGAGGCTGCTAATGTGTTGTGCTCATCTCCTGCCTCTAACCTGAGCACTTTGTCCCCTCTGCCCCCCTCCTGAAGGTCTCCCTTCGGCACAAATCCAAGAAGAAGAGCCGAGGAGGTAAGCAGCAGCCGCCGCTGAGCTCTCATGACTTTGTCTCTGTGTCCGCTCTGAACTGTAATTTGGACCCTCTGTGGGCGTGGGTGAAGTGGCAGGGCAATTGGCGTGTGCAGAGGGCTTTCAGATAACGCGTAGTTACTTTCACCTCAAGTCTTCGCTATTTTAGCTCCTAAACTGTCTTAGATTCTTTTGCAAAAGCTGACTCGAGTTCAGAATATTTGTGTTGTTGTTTTGATTGAAGGGCTGATTCATCTCTGGAACAGGTAGGCTTGATTGTGGCACAGCACTTCTGACTCCTCTGGGCTCTGTGTGGGTTTGATCACTGTTATTTTTAGACGTTAGATTATTGACCAAACGCGGTGACCTATTTCTCTCTGACTGGAAATGTTTAGGCTGCTAGGATTGCAGACTCTGCAACTTTATGCGTCTACTCATGCAAATACTTAACTTAACGTTGGCCTCAAGTCCAGCAGAACTCAAAGGAGGTGTCAGCGCATTTACCTGTGCATGTTTTCTGCGTGCAGGCAATGGCACAATGAGCAGGAGACGGATTTCAGTCAAAGAGCTGGGTCAGCCGGACCACCAGGGCTGGCTTTACAGGAAGAAGGAGAGCAAGGGCTTCCTGGGAATCAAATGGAAGAAGTACTGGTTTGTGCTGAAGAAGACAGCTCTCTACTGGTACGCCAATCAGCTGGTGAGTACGCCCGCCTTCATCAGGAGACCCATTTATGATGTACACACACACTCAACTGGTGTGTGTGTGTGTGTGTGTGTGTGTGTGTGTGTTTGTTTGTTTGTTCATACAAGGCTGCTGTCACAGCTCAAACCTTTGCTCTCAATGTTTGCTCTCTCTGGCTCGCTCAATTTCTGCTTTTTTCAAACAAATGTGTATAGTAATATAATAATTCAGAATTGTAAGAAAAACAACAAATAATTTCAACATACAGTAAGATAAAGTGGTGTAACAGTTGAATGGAAGAGTCAAAGGAGAATATATTGAAAGCAAATGTATCGATGATTTTCAAAGCTAGAGATAAACGGTGCCATTTTAGGGGGGCTGTCTTTAGCAGTAGAGGTTAACACATTTAGTATGAGTACTGTGGCAGCAAGACACTGCGATTGGCTCAAAATAAACTACAATGCCTATTTATGTTGTAATGAAGGAACATGTTATCCAGTGTGTGCCTTATCGGATGTTGGTAATAACTTTTGGAAAACAATCTAAGTATATGAAGAAATAAACAATATCCATCGTTCCACCAGACATGAAAATCAGCTCACAGTTTTACACTGCGCATTTATTTACATGTGTTTGAAGTGTTTGATTGGTGATTCATTTGCTACATTCTGCCAAAAGAAAAACGAAAAAAAAAATGCAGTCACATTTTTATCTATTGATCATTTGTGCTGGTGTCATTTCAAATGTAGAATTCCGTAAGGCCGTGGTTTTTGCTTTAGTTTAGTTTTTGCACACCAAAGTGAAAACCAAATAATGCTGAACCTCACCATAGCGAAAGTCGCAGATGCAGTGTGAAGCACGAGGGGCAGCAGATGAGTCATACTTGTGTCTGCTGCCAGCCTGTTGCTGCTGGAACCACCAAGCAGTGTCCCTGGGCTTCCTGTGTGCGACGGCGTCACTAATGGCCCGTCAGACTCTGATGCACGCATACGCAGCGAACACGTTTGATTTACTGGCATTGTGACTTATATACTGTATGTCGCCATCACACAGCGGCAGAAAATAGAAGAAGTCCCTGCAATTTTTAAAACGGCAGGTGTCACGGCCAGGAAGTGGTTTGAAGTCCTCGTTTGTTTTAACGCTCGCTGTTGTTCAATCTGTGTGTTGCAGGCGGAAAAAGCCGAGGGTTACATTGACCTCACCAACTTCATGATTGACAGAGCCATAGAGTGCAAGAAGAAACAGTAAGCTCATAGCTACACTCTCTTCAGTTTCCCTCTTTATCTCAATGAGATCAGCTTTCACAAGTCAGCCACAAATTTAATAGGAAATATTAAATTGTATCTAATGTGGGACCTGAATGACGAGGCGTTTTCCCACACACAGTGATAGGAAGTGTGTCATCTCTCATTCGCAGCATGAGGGGTGAAAAAGAATAAACAGGTTTCATAAATTCCAGTAGAAACTTCTTTATGCTGTGTTGAATTGGTGCTCGTCTTGTGCTGATCTTGTCTTAACGGCTCTCTATTTGCCCTCTTTCTTTGAAGTGCATTCAAAGCCTGCCATCCACAAGTCATGATGTTTTATTTTGCTGCTGAGAGCCACGAGGAGATGAACTTGTGAGTCACATAAAAGAACAACATTATATTAATTTCTCTAAAGGTGCTTTTTGACAATGTGTTGTCTTGTTTTTCTTTTTGTTAAATGTGAGTTTAATGTTCTTCATTCATTCATTCATTTAGATGGTTGAACAAGCTTGGTTTAGCTTCCATTCATTATGAGCCCACGGAACGAAACACTGCTGCTGGTGAGCACCCATGGGAACCAGAAATGTATTTCTGTGACCTGAAACTTTGATCATTTCCAGTGACTGAAGAGTTGAAATAAGAATTTGAATATGTGCTAATATGTTCTAACTTTGTGTCTCCCCCAAGCAGAGTGTTATAGTGAAGCCAGTGATCATGAAGAAGCTGAAAGCACAGAGATTCCCCCTCCACCGTACTCTGAACAAACCCTGCGGGACTCCGTGGACGCAGCCGGTGCCCCTGGTAGCACACATCAGGTCAGACGCGTAACAATACATGAGGCTGTTAAAAATTAAAAGTAGATTATTACATCTCACAATGGAGTTTTTTTTGTCCTTCAGGGTACCCTCCCTCCCCCTTACTCCTCTGCCGTTCTCAGCGAAGCCAACGGTTCCCTCTCGTCCCCTGTCAGCACAATGACATCGCAGAGCTCCTCCTCCTCGCTGGCCAAGCACCGGCAGTCCTGGTTGGACCTGGTCGCGCGGGCGTCTCCTCCTGCTGGGGAAACGGCGGTGGTGTGCTCCGTGCAGGTGCACTCGCATCAGACTCCGCAAGAGGAGACGGAGGAAGAGGACGAGCCCCAGGCGTCAGAGAGCTCCTCTCACCAGGAGACTCCAGAAACGGGGTCCACTGAGGAAAGCCCCGCTGCCGAGGGGGAGGCACAGACAGTGGTTTCTAGGGCTGAAGATGAAGGTGAGACTTGATTTCGCCCCTTAAATTGGTTGTAATTCTGTGACTTTTAAAAGTAGTAACTCATATTTGGATATCAGTCGTTTTTGTTCTTGAGCTATCATTCATCGGAAGTAATATCTATGCTCAGAGGAAGATGTATGTATTTCCTGGTGCATTTTCTTATCATTTCCTTTCCATCACTTTCTGATCTGTTATTTCTCAAGTAGTGTCAATATATTGTTGATCTGTGTGTCATCCACAATAACTTGAGCCAAAGCGTTTTGCTTTCTCTGTAATTTGGGCTTTTCATCTTTCAGCTTAGTCAATGGAAACTTTGTAACATGTGTGGTGATAATACAACACATCTTCTTGCAGGGGTTCATGGGAACAGCTCAGACGAGATGGAGAAGCTGTATATCCATCTGAAAGAGGCCAGTCTCTCGCCAATAGGGGATCGTAAACCCTCCACAAAAAGGGAATTCCGGGCCTCCTTTGTAAAACGCTGCAAAAACCAGACTGTCAATGATCGACTGCACCGTATCAGGACTCTTAACAGCACACTGAAGGTACATTTTTATACATTTTTAGTTATGTAGTCTGCTTTTCCGCTGTTTTTCCATTTGTATAGTACATCACACAACTGCAATACAGGAACTATGTGAAATGCAAAATAATGTCTTTTTATTTTCAGAATTTGAGGAGCTTAGTGCTGTTTTAATATTTCCAACTTTCTCTGCTCTCCTCCTCTCTGGCACAGTCAAAAGAGGCAGACCTACAGGCAATAGAGCAGGTGCTTTCGGACCCGGGACTTACCTCAGACAAGTTCAGAGAGTGGAAGGAGGCCAACGCACCCTTGATGCAGGAGATCTTTGTGAAAGAGGACCAGCAGGTGGCGCCAGAGGCCACAAAAGCTGCATCTGTCATTGCTGCTCCTGTGGTCGAGACCAGTTTATAAAGACTCTTCAAGACTGGTTTTACTGTGTCTGGACCTGATGGACTCTTTACTTTTGAGCCATGTACACACACACACACACACACACACACACATACACACACACACACACACACACATACATATACACACACACACAATGTGTTCCATATCAGTGGACTATTCAACAATAACTGGATCAATGAAGAAGAGTATTTTTAGTTCCTGAAAGGAGCTGGAGTGGACATTATATGGTTAGCCAGTCACATTAAAATGTGAAATTTGTCTTAGTATTATGTTTACTGTTCAATTTGTAAGATGAGCTAATTTTACAGAGGACTGTTTTACATTGTAAGAGTTTGATAAATATTTGGAATGATGGAGTACGTTGAAATAATGGATCCATTGTTCTCTGCATGGAAACACTTGTTTTTACAGTATGTTTTATCTACTTTTGAGCTTTTAACTGTTTTCAGTCAATTATTGGTGCCATGCACTATCACTGCCTGTTACACGTGTTTTACTGCAACTATTTTGAATGATTGGTGTTTGCCCTAGAAATAATATTGTTACACTTTGCCATGAAGAGTTCTTAGACTGAAAGCCAGGGCCTTCATTAACAGAATAAATGTTGGTCACAAATCATGTGAAATTCATATTTTAATTGCTGACATGTCAGTTAAGTAATCACCTCGTTTTTAGTAGAGAAAGCAGATGTGACTGTTATTTAACCAAAACAAACCATTTTTTAAATGAAGAACCCTCCCACTCCCAAACATTGGTATTAACAGATGCCTCTAGTTTTATGTTATGCAAATGTGACAAAGACTTGATTACTAATCAGTATCAATGGTACCAACAGTCTGTTGGACTTCAGATGAGATGTAGCAGTATTCATGTGCGTTGAAACAAGATGCATGGAGGATAATTCTCAGGGAAAAAAAACTTTAATATTGTTTTTTTAAGTAAACCCCTGGCTGTTAGTCCAGCAGACCCAGAAGTCACCGGCGCAGAGATAATTATCTATCCAGACACAGACATCATGCATTATATAGATGAGCAAAACAAGCAGGGGCCAGATCAGGCTCCGGGCAGAAAGATGCATGTTTTACTAAACTGCATTTCAACTAAAGTGTTGTGCATGTTAAATATGAACTCGGTGTAAATACTTGTACATGGACGTATGATATTAATGATATTTGGATCCTGGTGTGAAAGCTATTTTGCTTGTTTGTACGCAGGGAAATAAAGTATGGCCACAAGAGTGAACATGTTCCACTGCAGCGTTATTTTCCACTCGTGTGTTGGGTGTTTATCACAGCGGGCTGTTTTGGTTCAAGGTGTAATGTGCGGGAGCGGACGCTGGGAGGCGCCAGTCTCCCTGCACAGCGTCCCATTGAGGTTATGCGCCATATTGGCAGTCTCCTCCATCTCACCAAACGTCGAGCATGCATGCCTCAAACCGGCTACTGAGGAGACGCCTGTAAATATTTACAGTCACTTGCGAGCCGAAGTACAACACTATGGAGGCCGTCAAAGCCTTTAACAATGAGGTTTGTGTGAATCCCTTGCAAAAAAAAAGAAACTGATAGCCGAGAGTGTTGTGTGTTAATACACATTTGCGGCAGCTAGGTGGCTAATGTTAGCACCAGGGAGCGGAGGGTTGTCTCACACAAGGCCGCTGTGTGTGTACAGCACCGTTAAGTTATTCACCGTGTTAATTCATGCGAAGAGTCGAGACTAAAGCCGTGAGGATGAAATGTTTGTTAGCACACACCGTGTTCGGTTGCCAGGCTACGAGCTAAAATAAACGTCCGTAGTAACGGTAGCTAGCTGCCGAGCTAGCAAGCTAGCTGCAAGTTAACAAAACCGCCTCAGCTGCGCGATAACTTGGTTAGCTAACCTGCTGACATGGACGGGGGTGAAATAACACGCACTCACTGCCATATAGTTACAGACATGTAAGTCCGAGTGGATGGGTGCTGGCTCCCTTGTGAACGGCTGGATATTAAAATACCCGACATAATCTGGCACGTTTAGGCAGTGAGGCAAACCGGTAGAGAGCTAACAGCGCAACCATTTGTCTGCACCGACACTGAAGTCCGCCTCTCCTTTTGGCTCAGTCACTGTAAATGTGCAGTCGCAGACAACAGATAATATGAACCGGACTCCACGGTTGGATGCAATCGAAACGTGAATGGTTATTTTGGTTTCAGTGATGCCGTCAAAACAAATAACCCGCACATGCAAGAACTCTACACCCTCTGATGTTTTAACGTGGTGGCTCTGACCACAAACATCTAAAATTAAGGTTTTAGCTAATGGCGAATAAAGCTTGTAAACGAGAAGATGATAATGATGCTTTATATCACAATTCCTTCATGCAGTCAGTGAATGTTTGCTAGTTAACGCAGTTTTAGCAGTCGCACCATATGATAACAGATCTTTGTTGTCTCCTCTCTTTTTTCCACAGTTGTACTCATTGAATGAGTACAAGCCGCCCATCTCCAAGGCCAAGATGACCCAGATCACCAAGTCTGGAATCAAGGCTATAAAAGTAAGTATGCAGAATTATAGGATGAGGCAGGTAATCTGGGAATAAAGAAATGGCAGCGGAAATTATATGATGATATGAAATGAGGCGTGATGATCTAGTTAGGAGCACCTTTTTCTGTATAAACATAAAGGTTAAATTAATCCTGAAAGAGAGGCTCACAGCTGTTGGTGTTATGACCATTGTGATACATCACTTCTTAAGGACACAACAGAAGACTAAAATGGCTTAAAAGCCATTTGAGTTTTTATAGTCCTCAGTGAAAAACAGTGAGTGAAGTACACAGGTACAACTTGTTATTTCCATCAAAGGTACATCTGTTGTTGTTACACATTTCAGCATGTCACTTGATGATATAAAACAGGCTACTGAACATATAAATACTGTTTTATGAAAATAATGGTTCAATTGTGGTTGGTGAAATCCCAAAGACTTAACTCTCAAAGATAAATATGCAAAGTCAGACTTTGTGGGCTGTCAATTACACAATAATATTAAAATCACGACAGGAGTGGCAGCTCTGTGTATGTTTACAAGCTTCGGTCTCCTCCTTATGCTAGCGCCGCAATCTATTACTAAGCCATATCAGCTCAAGTAAACTCATGAAGGCAACCTACTGTGTTGTTTATGACTCGTCTACAGTATGTACAAGTAAATAATTCCATTTTTTAAATTTATTTATTTTTATATAATGATTCAGTCATGCAGTCTCGTGAGGAGGGGGAGTGTTTTAATAAACTTTTCATCTTGTGACAATCCATTCACACCTGGGAATATTACATTACGTAAAAATAATCAGAGGGCACCTGTTGTTCTTCAGGTACCTGTTTGTTATCTGTAAAGTTTGGAGGGTGAAACTGATTTCACACCAGCATGTAGTTGGTGGGCTCCCAAATAAGTCAGGCAGGCAGTAAAAATTCAAAATTCCATATGGGACATATGATCGCCCATCGTGTGACCACTGCGTGAGTGATTTTCCCATATAACAGTGATGGTAACAGGCGTTGCTTACCTTTTGTTAATATGTGTTAAAGGCATCAGGTGGAGGTGGGATGGTTGAAGACAAGAAACTAGAGGACCTTTATCTGTGGTGTTACAGTTTGTCATCATGCTTTTTTAGGATTTGAAAATATGAAAGATAAACCAGCAATAATCTTTTGCATTTTTCATGCCATAGAATATTTACTAACATAATGTACGCATTGTGACAGGATGTAATGATAGTTTGGACACATTTTGTAACAATATATTTTCCCTTCTAAAGCCATCAGCGAGCTGGTCATTATCACTCCTCCTATTAGTATAATATTAAAATAATCTGGTGGAGGCATTCGACTAGTTTGTGGCCCGGATTCTATGTCAGTGAACAACATGCACGGTTTTATTTTTGATAAAATTACATTATTATTGTACAGTTTTGTGATGCATCATAGAATTTATTATTTCCCGCACCCTAATGGTGATGTAAATGAAGGCTCAGATCACTGAGCAAGTCAGCTAGTTCACATGTTAGCGTGCTAAAATTTGGCCTTTGTGCTCCACAAAAAGTAATCTATATATTTACTGTTACAATTAAAACATGACAATAAACAAAATTGGACCAAAAAAGAAACTTTTAATTTTGCACTTGGTAGTCGATGATAGTGGATGATATGCAGAGTAATGTAGTTTTGTTTGTTTTTTTTGTCAATGCAAAAGTTAAAGAAAGTAACATTTTTCATCATGAGTATAAATTCATTGACGGTGGTCATGGCAGTAGACCTTTTACAGAGCAGACATCTTGACAGTTTTTGTAGGGAAGCACAGATGTTAACATTAATTTTGGCTCTGTTCTGTTTAACTGACCCACAGTGAGCCAGCAAATGTAACCCAATGACTCTGAAACCAAACAGCCTATTGTTTATCAGCTTTACCTTCTCTGACATGTCAGATCTTAGTGCTTTTTTGTACCTTACCTCCAGTTCGGGGGGGGGAGTCAAATTAGTTGTGCATGCAAGTCTTACTATGGGTGGAAGACCTATTTTGATGCAGTAACAGCATGACTAGACACAGTTAAGTTTCAAGCTTTGAACAGTGTGCACACAGTTTCAGACCTCTGCCAGAGTCTGCACTGCACATGCTCAGTACAGTTCTGCTCTGTTCATCTTTGTTTTGACTCTGATTTATACAAAAATAGTGTAGTTATATTAGTAGGATAAACTTGACCTACAAGGAGGGGTTGTGGTTACACATGTAAATCGAGTGAAACGTGAGCTGTTAGGCAGACCGTGTAGACAGATATCTTGATTAAAATAGAAGTCTGTCCGACGAGACAGATGTGACGCACTGTACTGAAAAACACATCTGAAACTCATCTTGATAGAAAACCTGTCAGGCAATGTCTATACGGTGTCTCATACAAGTGAAAATGTATCAAAGATATTAGAGATGTAGTCCTAAATCCTAATTTTATTTTGTTGAGTAGTTCGAGCTGTTTCAAAAGAGTTGTGACCAGCCAGATCAACATCTTTTGAAGCTTTAATTTTTACCATCAGAAGCCTGTGATTGCCCGTATGGTTGAACTTTGCTCAGCACATTTGCATTAAAACAATAAAACTCAAAAACATTTCTTTGCTCAAATGACTCCAGGAATCAGACATTGAAGGTTGATCATTCTATTTTGGTTGTTTCACGTTTTTTCTTTCCTCAGTCAGTAACTAAACACATCACAAAGTTTGAAATATAATGTGCTCTTTTGTAGGTACATAGAAATGTTTTCCACAAGGCATGACTTGATTAAGAAGATAGTCGGTGTGATTTCCATTTGACTTCTAACATTGTACTCTCCTGCAATTAGTTACATGGTTTATGCATGTTTTTTTAAAGATTAAAGACAATTCAAGTTGATGTCTCCTGACATAAAAGCCTCTCAGAGGAACGAGCTGACCAACAAAAACTGACCAAGTCCCCATGACCATCTGTGTTTATGGTTCACATGAAAAGCAATGAACCAGGTTTTTTTCTGAGATGCTAAAAAGGTACAGACAAAACCATAATAATATTAACAACAACCTGACAAATCCAGGACAAAGATAAATCTGAAAATCTGTTTCGCTGTCTTCTTCGTACTCTTGTTTTGAAAGGACTTTTTGTGCTTTTGGTGTTGCTGTATCTTATGTTGCTTGTGAATAACACCCGTTTCCCCTTCCCTCAGCAGCTCTCCCAGCTCCCCCAAAGCACTGAAAGTGAAGCAGGAGGATGGGGTGGAGAGAGTTACAAAGAGATAAGAGAATCCCTAACCAGCTTAGGTAGGAGTATGGGTTGTTTCACAAGGAAGATGGAAGAAGACTAAAATCATTGAAACTGAATTTGCTTCCACACACCCAGAGAAGCGGGGATTTTGCTCTTTGCCCATGTCTTGGGCTACACTCCCCCTCTGGTTGTTATATGCTGATCGATTTGACTTTGAGCTCTTGAGTTTGGACATTGAGCGTGAAGTCTAGTTCATTTCTTCTTGAATTGTCTGATGACAATGTTTGTGTTGTGCTCTAGTTGATGAGCCTTTCTTTCTGAGTGGTTAAACATATTCTGTGTTGCTTCATACTGCATATTGATGTAGTAGTCATCAGTTGGTGTGAAATTGAAATTCAGGAGTTAGGAAGATGCAAATAGACAAGTTGACTTTGATTTCTAAAATGTTGACCTTTGGGTTGGATCCAAAAACCACACAAACCACACAATTTCAGTAATTCAGAATTCACCCTCACAACAAACGTCACACATATTGTACATAAATTTGATTTTCTCATGATGTAGGCAGGTGACTAGTCTAAGATGGTGTTCTGTCTGTTTCACTATGCATAAACCCTGAATGTTTGTTTTGACAGCAGCAGGGATTTATGTCTTAGCACACAGTGTGGCTGTATTTTCTTGTGCTGGCACATATGATGTGGAAGGACGTGAAGAGGTGTGATCTTGTTCACATTATTCATGTGCTCATTTTAGCAACAAATTAGGGCTGTTCTATTGAGTTAAATTTCTTTTAGTGAGTTCAGATCATACAGTATATATATCTGCTGCCTCACCTGAGAGATGAACCAACAGATTAAGAAGTTGACATTGCAGTCAGATCAGTTTTCCCATTTGACATTTAAACGTTACTTCTGTGAAGGTTTGTTTTCATGATTATCTTTTCAATATGACTCTGTAGTTTCCATTTTGTGTTAGCGAAAACAACCGAAGTCTTGGTTTTAAGAGAGCAGTGCACAGTCTGGTGCGTTTATATGATGTGAAGTTAGTTAGTAGTAGTAGTAGTAAGTTAGAGTTATGACACTTTATTACAGACAGAATACATTCTTCCACATGTCAGAAGACTATTTAGATAAAAAAGATAGCCCATAACAAATCTAGCTGATCATATTGGAGTAAGTTGGACAAAAACATGGCAGTAGCCTGACTTCTGTTGTCAGGACTCATGTTTTCTGTAAGACTACTCCTGGTTTTTCCCCCCAGACCTTTTCTTAGTTGAACTCCAACATGGTTCATTTTTTACTTGCATCGTTGGGCTTGTTCTATCAGTCTAACAGCTATTAGATGTCTAACAGTACAGAGCTTCTGACTAGAGTACAAGGCTTCGCTGGACCTGACACCTGATAACTGTGTCCAGTTGCCATACATATTAACAACTTTTCAGATGAAGTTGGTGGTTTCTTTTCCTTCTGAAAGTTGTGCCCCGCCCTCTTGCAGTCGTATGTGTGATTTTTGCAGCAATCCCACCTTGTTGAGACCAAATACAACCTCCGACAGGTTGTTATAAAGTGTATCAGACTAAGTGTTCATTAAGGTGTAGAATAAGGGAACAAGAATTGACCTAGTGGGACAACATTAATGAGAAATAGTTAATTTGCATAAGTCTTATAGATTCCATTCAGTCTACGGTCTGTAAACACTGGAAAAATTTTGAAACAGCAGCTTCTAGTATAAATCAAAATATTAAAATCTTTATTGCAGCAACTTGCAGTAAATTAGTACAACTGCATTACCACGAAAAAGTGAACGTTGAGACACTTTGTTTTCTCACAATGGCTGTAGTTGATAGTGTTGATAGAGTTTGAACGTTTATGATTTATACTTATTGCTTAGTAGTAATAAGTAGTAGTAGTAGTTTGTGTAGTTGTCAAATATCACAGTTATCCACTTTGTGATATTCATGATACTCACACTTTTATCTTTGCCTTAGTAGCTCGGACAGTAATTGTCTCACAAGTACTCATCAAGTGTCAGAAGAAGAGAGCTAATCTGGGACCAGTAATGTTTTTTCATAATGTTTATATTAATGGGACTTGGTCAGTGATCCTAAGATGAGCACTCCTCTGCTGATACATGATCAGTGCAGAATATCCATCACACTTTGTGCAGTGGCCTTTGTTTGATTTCCAATAAACATCAGTCCTAACCCCAAGTTACTCGAAAGATTAGATTATTGCCATAAATTCTCAAGGAGTCACCAGAGCCATTATTGAATTACATTGGAGAGACTGCGGATTTGTATTAAAGGGCTTTATTTCTATTTTGCTTTGTGTTTTAGGCACATTTGATCAAATTTTAGCACTAAGCCTTTTAGTCATTTAGTGACAAATTGACCTGCTTGTAAATAGCCTGTGACTGATCTTTACAGTACGTGCTATCTGTCCGTCATACTCACAATAAGAAATCCTTCTGGTTAGTTTTCAGATACACACTACTCACGATAAGTTCGGGATATTGTGAGAGCCTCAGTGGATGTCATAGATACAGTATTTGTTTCACTTCAGAGATCTTTGGGATAGGGAGGCAATAGTATTGGGGTGATAGACACACTTCATTTTTTGCTTTCCACGTAATAGTCTCACTGTGTATAGTGTGCCTTACATATTAGGGCCACAATATCCCTAACTTACTGTGAGTAGTGTATTTGATTGATTTCTGCTTTAAAGTACAGTGACAACCATGAAAGTACCAGCAGTATGATTATGACATCAGCTGTCAGCTTTGATGAAGGACATCAGCTGCTTTGTCTTATTCTAGGTATTGGCAAAACCTTGGCCAAAGCCATTTTGAACCTTTTCCGCCTGGACTATTTTCACTTATTTTTTTTAGCCATATTACAGGTGGCAAGGAGTTCCAGTATTTAAAAAAAAACAAAAACAAGCCATAGTGTTGCTCAGCTTTAACTGTCTGTTCTTCATTGCCCTTTTTTGTTTACTTATTTTATTTATCTTACCTCTAGTGTAAACATTTGGTCGTTGCTTGATTGTTCTGTTGGTTAGCAGCTATTTTATCTAAGTTATCGCATGGGCGGTGGAGTGGAGCCTTTGCAGGTGTAGCAATTGAAGTTCTGACAGATACTGTCAGAAAGTGACAATTTTGACTTGAAGTCATTTCAAGTTACCAACTTCTACTTTAAATGCACTGCACACTGTTTGTTCTTATATATGTAGTTTGAGTATTTGTGACAGAATTCGCCTAGTCCCGGTGTTGGTTTAATAAAAGTAACATATAAACATATAATGTAGTTGTAACAGCAAAATGTGAGTCACGAGTCTTCTGTCATTTCAACGAGGAGACAGTTAATCAGACATGTCATAGTGATGATTGATTTTATGATGTCAACTTCTGCTTTTAGTAACAGGCAAGAAGACATTCCACCTTAAAGTTTCCAGTAGCTGTTTGTCATCTCTGAGTAAAGTTTCTCTCCAGTCTACAACAAGCAAATATTTACCAGTAAAGATGAAAAGGCAGCAAAACATCCTTTCATTGTCTGGAATAACTAAAAAGGAAAAAAAGTTTATGATAATGTAGTTCAATAACAGAAACTTGCCAGGAACAGTGGTTACATAAATGAACCACAGCTTAACCATGCATGCATGTTTATAGGTGTGCACTGGTATAAATAGCATTACACGTCTGAGTACAGAGAAAATTTGCCTCAGCGGCACTAACAAGCCAGCCTGTCTGTTTTTACTTTGTGTGTGTGAGAGAGATGTCAATAAAAGTTTAAATATTTTCTTTTATGAAATACAGTAGTTTAGTCCTAAATCATGCTTGAACATTGTAGATCTTGTTTTCTTATTTTGGTTGAAACAAGTAAGCAGCTGATAGATTTCCAAACATGCTGGGTGAGCATGTACTGACTTATTTACTGCCATCTTTCTCACTCCTGGTTAGCGAGGTGAGACATATTGAACCTATTAATCACAGGCTGAGCCGAGTTCAGTCTGATTGACAGGCTGCTTCACAGGGCCGGTGACCTCTCATTTAGGAAACATTGATGGGCCTTTTGCACATGAGACCCTTTGACAAGTAACAGCGGGTAAAGCACAGGTGTAAATAATGCAATGAGTGATGGCTGAATTCTATTTAGCTGCTTTGGTTTCAGGATCCCGGTACTCTACGTGCAGTCACACTGTCAGGCCTTACTCATGTGCCATTGTGAATGTTAATAACACCTGTGATTATTCTACCGTGACATGTCAAAATGTCCATTATATAAAAGTCCTGTTGTTTAAGTCCTTATTTATATGACTGCTAAATAAAATATCACAGGCATGGCAGCAGAGGAGAAGGGATGCTGTTCAGCTGCAGTGGGTGAAGGAAAATGATAAAGAAACTGTTTCATTTACATCAGTGTGGGCCGCTGTTGATTCCCCACTTAGCTTAACTACCTCACGCATGCCCACAGATTCTCCTGGGGTTTTTTTTGGGCCAATCACTTTTTAAAATCCTTATTATTTACATACACAATGTTTTAAGATTAATTACATTTACATTTCATTTGTGTCAAGTATCATTTTTATACAACATAGCAGGGTTTTTTTTGGCCTGGTCCTCAACGCCCAAATGAATTGTTGCAGAAAACCTTGAGTGTTTTCACTTAATTT
>JAOXYL010000113.1:15832337-15846496 GCA_028564955.1 Terapon puta | reverse complement strand
TAGACCATTACCAAAACATGTCAAAAGCAGTCATTTCCACAGTTGTTTTTATTTACTTTATAAATTGACCTTGTTTTTCTCTGCAGTGAGATGTTAAAACGATTCTGTTTTGTTTTGTTTTTCAGGACATGGATCTGGACGAGGGCCCTGATGGTATGGAGGAGGAGATCTTTGAGGCAGAAGAGAAGAAGATTGTGAGCACACGCTCCAGAACACGCTCCAGGTCACGCTCTAGGTCAGTCCCACTTATCTCTGAAATCTCATGTTTTTGCAAATCTTTCTAAATTGCATAAATGCCTGTTGTTTGAAGTGGAAGAAGCTACCACCTTTATCCTTGTCACAAAAGTCCTGACTGTCCGATAATGCAGCACTGTCACAAGATAAGAGTATGGAACTGGGTCTGACTGGAAGATGTTAAAGTTTAAAAGATAATAGGTAGACCGGAACATACCGATCTTTTTTCTTTCTTACTTTAGAAGACTTGGATAATCACCTGGGTACCTTTTTAAGAAATAAATTTCATACATTTATACAAAACTTCAGACACCACATCTGGATTATAGATTCTAGTTCAGTCACAGTTTGTCGTAAACATGGAAAGGTACTAAAATCAAATAGACATGACAAAAAGTCAGTCTGGAAGGGGGTTAGGGTTTTCAAAAGTTTTGGTGTTTTCTCTCTGTAGGTCTCCCAAGAGGAGAAGGTCTAGGTCCCGCTCTGGCTCACGAAAACGTAAACACCGCAAACGGTCACGCTCGCGCTCCAGAGACCGCAAGAGGAAATCATCACGGTCTTACTCAAGTGAACGGCGTGCCCGAGAGCGAGAAAAGGAACGACAGAAGAAAGGACTGCCTCCCATACGATCTAAGACTCTGAGTGGTATGTGGAAGTTGCTGTAAAAATCATTGCCTCAGAATATTTTCATAGTTGTAATAATTGTTTTCTTATCCACCTCTACCTAGTGTGCAGCACAACTCTGTGGGTGGGCCAGGTGGACAAAAAGGCCACTCAGCAAGACCTCACCAACTTATTTGAAGAGTTTGGCCAGATTGAGTCGATCAATGTAAGAAGACCTCTCCCACTCTCCCCCCTCTAATTGAGTTATAGCATGTTGGCCAATTCTCAAAATCTGCCATGTATACTTAATTTTGTCATAACTGTGTAGTGACCTTGCGGTGCTGTTAACTGTGTGCATATTTCTATTTCATATACAGTATTTTTGTTATTATCTCATTCCTCTGCACTGCACATTCCCTTCTTTTATTTACTTTTTGCAACAATTACTCATCTAAATCCATTGTCATTCTCTACTGTATGGTCATGTGTTGTTGTTTAACCTTCCCTTGTCCTCTGTAATGTAATCTGTGTATGTGTGTGCGTGTGTGTGTGTGCATGAACGCAGATGATCCCTCCCAGAGGCTGTGCCTACATCTGTATGGTCCACAGACAGGATGCGTATCGCGCCCGCCAGAAGCTCAGCACCGGCTCCTTCAAGATTGGCTCCAAAATCATCAAGGTGCACATTACCTTTATAATTTGATTGATTGTGTTCTCATTCTCCTTGCGGCTTCCTCTAATGTAATTTTCCATTGACCTCTGGTGGCGAAACCTTAGAGACGGCTTAGCTTTCCAGGCACATGGATCTTTGTATGCTCCCAGAAATGACTTTGAAAACTGCAGTTTCTTGACCTTGATGTGTGTGTCTGGCACAGATTGCATGGGCTCTGAACAAGGGGGTAAAGCAGGAGTACAAGCAGTTTTGGGACGTGGATCTGGGTGTCACCTACATACCTTGGGAGAAGGTGAAGCTGGATGACTTGGATGGTTTTGCTGAAGGAGGAATCATTGACCAGGAGACCGTTAATGATGGTGAAAAGAAAACGCATTTGCTTATTAACTTCTTTCTTTGGCACAAGCACTAGCTCTATTGACTCAGTATCAGTGATTCTTTTAATATACACACAGTTGAATCAAAGCAATAACACAGATTTCTGAACTCAGGCACTTTGATCATCTAAGCGGATTTGTTTTCTACCCTATTCCCTCAGTTGTTTGTTTTATGGTGGTGAAGCCCAAAATCTTTTTTTAAAAATCCCATCAGACTCCACAACCAACCAAAAATGCCGCCAAATCCAAGCAAAGAATTGGATGACGGATTTTTTTTGTTTCTGCAGAGTGGGAAGCAGCCAAGAATGCTGAGCCAGCCAAGGAAGTTGCAAGTCAGCCAGTAAGCACTGAGACTACAGTGGCATCCAACACCCAGACTGAGACCTACAACCAGCAGGTCACCATGATGCCCGTACAGGTACTGAAGACAGCAAGTCTTAGTCTGTTGATAGAGTATAAAGTACTGTGAACATAGGACTCCTTGTTTTGTTTGATTTTACCAAAATAGTGTTTGTAAAAGGTGTAGAAATGCTGTAAAGATTTTAACCCAGATTTGATTTGATTAAAGTAACTTAGCAGTCACATAAGTAAACTTATGGACGTTGTGTATCTCTGTCACCCAGCTGCCAGTGGCCCAGGGTGTTCCCAGTGCAGTAGGTTTGGTGCCTCCTACCTTCCCTGTCACAATGGGCATACCCCCACCTGGATACGGGCCACCACCCCCCTTTATAAGGGCTGGCTTCAATACCTCACAGCCTCCGCCAGGTAAGTGACACAAATGGTTAATTAAAGATCAGACCTACAGAGTGTCTTAGACACCTACAGAGGCTTACACAAAGTGATTTTCTATTTTACAGGTTTTATGCAGGCAGCACAGACAGCAGCCATGGCCTCAGCAACTACTTGTGAGTGTTTTTTTGTTACATGTGTACCCTTAGAATGAATACATGCTTAGAGTTCAAAATTGACAGTGTGAATTTATTTGGTTGGGTTGAATTTGCTGTTTCTCCTGCACCCATCTACAGCTCTAGTGCAGCCCTCAGTTGCATCCAGCCAAGAAGCTGTGAAGGAGTCACCGTTCAGTGCGATGATCCCTCCGACCAGCACTATCCCTGGTAGCTTCATGGCCTCAGCCATCCCTGGGGCTGGGGTGTTCAACCCAGTGGGAGTTCAAACTCAGCAAGCCACCAATGAGAAATCGGCACAGTCTGCAGAGGGTATGGATGCTGCAGAGCTTACACTGCAAGGTGAAGCAATATTAATGTGTTCTTGCACGGAGGAGACTAGTTTTCTTTTATTATTATTATTTTCAGAGGCAATTAGAATAAAAAAGTTACTTATCATGCTGATTGACAGCGGCAATAATAAGCTTGTGTTTTTCTTTGTGGTTATAGTTGTTAAAAGATAAAGTTACTAATCTTCTATACTGTGTCATTGTTTTTTGCCCCCAGGCATGCAGAATGCAGTCCGCAGTGGGATGGGTCTCCTTGGCATGCACCCCACAGCTTCTCTCACCCACCAGCTGCATCAGTCTGGGCTGGCTGGACAGAGGATGCCTGGCCTGCTGCCTCTAGATGTGCGACCTAACCTCCTCCAACCAGGGGCTGCTCGCTTCCCACTCCTCATGCAGCAGGGCCCCGCCCAGCAGCCTGCTGGCCTCCTTGACAGTTCCCTCCAAGCTCAAGTCCGTGCCAGGGCCCCGTTCTCTCAGCTAGACCCCTTCAACAGGGCCGCCAACCTTAACAATGAAAATTTATCCAAGACAGAAGACGAATCTTCCTCTGGGGCTGATGAGGGGAAAGACCAGGACTACCGCTTCCCTCCGATGGAGAAGCAGAGCACAGGCCTACTGAGGACCCCTCCTCCAGAGCATAGAGATCCCCTTGGAGGTGCTGGTGGAGCAGGAAGTGGTGGAGCCAGGCCTCCGTTACTCCAAACCCCAGGGACTCAGCCAGCCAGAACCAGCCTAGTGGGGCGTCTGCAGGCTCTTGCAGGTTTCACCCCAGACAACCGCTGGAACCAGACCAGAGGGGACTTTGATGAGCGAGATGGTATGCGAGGGGGCCTGCAGGCACCAGTCGGTCCAAAAGGCTTCCAGGAGGAGCGACCGACACCGGGGCAGAACTTCCCCAACCGTTTTGACAGTCGTCCTGGGACAGCAGGAGGCGCGGCCGTAGGATCCCAGGCAAATTCTGGGTCTGTTGGGGGACCACAGGCCTGGAATCGTAGTGGTGGTGCTGCAGCACCTTTTGACAGTGAACTACATCAAGACCTGGATGAGCGAAGACGCCCGTGGGACAGGCAAAGAGACCGAGATGAAAGAGATTTCGATTTCAGGAGAGAGATGAACGGTAACCGCCACAGCAGAGAGAGAGAAAGAGATCGGGAGCGTGAGAGGGATAGAGACAGGGAACGAGGCAGAGATCGCACCAGAGAGCATGAACGCGAAAGAGATCGCGACAAGGAGAGAGACCGAGAGAGGGAACGGGAGCGTGAACGTGAACGTGAGCGCGAACGAGATCGGGAGCGCGAGCGTGGGAGCTGGACGCCTCTCCTCCCTCTCCCTACACCTCTGCTTCCAACTCCACCTCTTAATCCCAACCTGACCTTGAACCAAGGCAAACTGCTCTCACCACTCAAATTGAACCCCCAGATTCAAACACGATTCCAGTCCCCACTCCTGCCTCAAGCTCAAGCCAAGTCCTCTTTATTAGGTCCGAGTCAGCCGCTGCCTCAGGGTCAGATTCAGTCTCCACCCCCGTCACAGAACCAAGCAGCTGTGCCCGAGTCCCAGTCAGAAACCCCCGCTCCGTCTGAGACTCCACAGACACAGTCACCGCCCTCAACCCAATCACCCCACCCATCTTCTGACAGTAAGGATCAGAGCCCGTTGACTGAAGCTCCGACCCTGGCCGAGTCACCGCCGCAACCCAACACACCTCCCCAAACAGAATCGCCATCCCAGCCCATGACCCAGTCCCCCTCCAAAACCAGCGACAGCGAGACCCCAAGTCAAGCCTCACCGCTGGTCGAGGCTTCATCCCTGGACTCACCTGTGGCCTTCACACAAGCTGCCAGCCCCCCTGAAGAGACGACTCCCTCTCCGGAGGTGCAGGAAAGCCCACAGAAGGATGAGGAGGACTCACAAGAGGGAGCCTCCTCGCCCCAGCCCCAGTGGGTCAATGGACCTGGGATGGACAGTAGCGCTGTGGCTGAACCTACTCCAGAGGCCTCTCCCGAGCCTTCTCCCGAGGCCTCTCCTGAGCCCACTCAAGAACCCTCCTCCGACTCTGTGCTCCCCGAAAGCGAACCGGAGCAGGAGCAGCTTGCCTCCCCTAAGGACGTAGACAATGAACAGAGTGAGCCCATGGAGGAAGCTGCGAGTCAGCCAGTGGTAGACACTGTCACAGACACTGAGGGGACATAATCATCACTCAGTAGGTAAAAGACCATTTTGTAAAGTTGTCTCTTCTTCTCTGTACTCATGTCAGCAAACCACCACCACCACACGGGACATGGCGTGAATACTGACTCACATCAGTTATTGTCTGATAACCAATAACGAATGATTTTATCCCTCACAAATACCAGTGTACTTAAATAGAAGGCTCGTTAGCTGATATATCGATAGACAATTTTGTTTGTGTTTTATTTCCTATTTCCTTTTTCAAGTTGTAATGCTACCCCACCCATTTTAATTAATCTAAGCTTGGCGAATTTTATTGAATTGCCTACCAAAATGTTTCAATTGTATATGGGGAAAATAAGCTTTGACCTTCCTATGGAAGAGAGTAAGACATCCTGGCTGTTCGACAATGGGTTTAATACAGTTACACACAATACTTGAAAACGGCAGGTGCTGGCCTCCCATTTTCTGTCTCCTCCTCTTTTAAAATGCTGCTGCAAAGTTTTCAATGAATGCTTTTGTGGTGTCCTGCAATGCTTTCTGTTTTCGAAGCAGAACAAATAGCCTGCGTACAGTGAGACCAGAACAGCTGCTTATAATTGGAAAAAATGAACATATTTTTAAATGAAAACATGAAAATGTTGTATCCCCAAAATAAATGTCTGTAATTTGTTTCCAATTATACAGTGAACACAAACCGAAAATTACATGCCAGTGGGAAGAAAAAGAAAATGAACAGAGGGATGTTCTGATGTTGGGTACATATTGTTTTAGTTTGAAATAAACATGCTTTGTCTGTTTAAAACACATGCTTTAGGACTGTTTTCTGACCCAGGACCAGTGGAAACTAAGACTGCTTTACAGACTCGTACACATTGTGTGCTGTCACTTCAGTCGATTTGATGTTCTCGTAACTCAAGTTGCTGCTATACCATCCATCCACAGAGCACTTTGTTGGATGCAACCGTGGGACTTGTAGTTTTTAGTTTCTGATGACTTCAGCCTGTATGTTTTCCCGACGCTTTTGCTGGGTGACTGTTGAGGATGGGATTGTGCCTTTTTTTGAATGGATTTGTCGTTCATGATGCTACCCAACACTACTGTGTGATGTACACCAGACTGTGCGTGCAAATCAGTTTCAGACAGCTCTATGAACACGACGCTACCTGCACAGAATTGAATGGTAGCCGGGCGGTTTGTACAGCACTCACCTAGAGGAGGACAAGTCTATATACTCCATCGTTCTGTGCATGCAGGCCTGTAGCCATGTTTTAATCTTCCTGTCTCTCTTGTTCATTTCATACTTGTAGTGCTTTTCTGTTGAGACATACTACTAGAAATCCATAGTCTGCTGTTCTCTCAGACCAAATGTCTACTACAGGAGTTGTGATGATGAATAAAAGTTGAAGGTGCATCAGATTTTTTTTTTTTTTTACCCCTTTTCATTGTCGTGAATCCTGACTCGGGCCGATCGGACGAACACTCACACACACAACAGCACTGCAGTTTCAAAACGAGACCACTTTTACTGTAATCAGGCACAAGTTAGTCTAAATTAACACAAATTTGATTATGGGACATAACATGACTTTTTAAAAAAAAATACTTTCAGTTCACTTGCTTTTAGATATATTGGCAATAACTGTTTTTCTGAGAAAAAAATCCCACGCTGAATAAAGGTCAATTCACACTGTCAAAACACTGCAGTGAAACTATTGAACACCTCGCAATAAAGGTGCAGATTATCACCAAATGCCATCTTTAAGTATTAGAAATGTTTGCTGAATCTAAACAAAGGCCACATCTCTCCAAAGGGACCGTTCCTATATTTAAAAAAAAAAAAAGGAGCCATCTGGTGCTTACCTCAACAGAACAAAAGGGTAAAAAGGGGATATACAAATGAGGGAGATGTGCAGGAAGTAGGAGAAGATGCTGGCTGCTGCTTTATTCTCTAACCCCGCACTGCCGGAGACCCCGGCTGCTTCATCTGGAGGAAGTGCTCGCTCAGCACATGCTAGCTCCCCCGTACTCGTTTATGGCCCGGCAAGTGTCAGAAAACACTGGCTAGAGGATTTATTTAATCGGTGGCCTGCATCATGGCATGGCATTCAGCGGCTTTTATTTTTATAAAAAGAAAACAATGGGAGGAGGAGCGCTGCGCACTGTGCTGCATAACGCCTTTAACTCCAATTACACCCGAGCTTAGCCCGCTAATCCAAACATTGATGGACAGAAAACCAAATAAAATCGTGGTTCGGATCTAGATTTAACATCTAGAGAGCCGGTGGGGGATAAAGCCGAGCTGACAGTATCCAGTCGTGTGTCTCCTAGTATGACTCAGTCTATAAATTTCTAGCTTCCACCTGGCTCCCACAGGTCCAGGCAGTCAGCCAGGTCTAGCCTCCCGCTGACCTCCCCGCAGAAAGATTTGACGGGCTGAGACTTTGAATCAACCGCTATCTGCCCTGAAACAGAAGTACATGTCCACAGCAGTTGGCCCGCTCTCCCTTGGACGGCAATAAAAATAAATCCTCACTCTTACAGCGGGCCAGCATCCTTCAGTTATTTATCTGTAGCTGAATAACTGGCATGTTTGGCAGTGTAGGTGACTGAGTCGTGATAAAATGAGATCTGCATTTGGATCTGGCTTTTAAAAGGGGGGTGGATAAGGGTCTAATTTCACGCATTTTCCTCTCCACATGCCTTAGACTGGAGCCAGTATAAACCAACGTGAGCCATCCTCACTCAGCCCGAGTGTAATGGTGGTCTTGAGCCTGGCTATTTGCACGTCATTGCCATCTACCTCTTCACGTAAAACCCTTGCCAAGCTTGTGGGAACAAAGAGGGCCTGACCTTTAACTTGAGGATTAGCCTGGCATGGGCAGTTAATGAGAACACTTCAACTGTAACAGCATAGAATAATAACACAGCTAGAACATGCCCAGGTGGTAGCACTAATGTGTGTGTGTGTTTGTTTGTTTTAACTGTAGGTCAGAGAAAAGTTCCCTGCTGTGAGGAAGTAAATTAGACAAGGTGATGAGGGTTAAGATGGAGCTTGTAAAAGAGCTTTAATATGTCATGTGGGGAAATCATAAATCTCCTAGTCTGATATGGACTACAGATGTCCAACTTCAAGGCATAATTTACTCTGTCTGGAGCATTTTTAATTAGTTTTGGTTAAACTGAGGACTAGCGGTTAATTTCTACCACAGATATGGCTCTCCTGTTGCCGTTAAAAGGACCACAGTGTGCGCCTGTAGTGTCAGTACCGCGTCCGACCATTTGAGGTCAGTGTGGTACTGCAGCGCCCCTCGCTGTGGCAGACAGAGGAGCGTGCTCCGTGCAGACTGCCGTCTCAGAGGGTGCAGTGATTCAAAATCTGCAGTGCACACCTTCTCTTACCTTCCGTGCTTCACGAATCAAGAGCCCACCAGTGCCATGGCGAAGCACATCTGCAACATGACCCCCCCTCCCTCCCCACGCTTTGAAAACAACAACAGGCTCGGTGTATGGATAAGGGCGTAGAAAATCGCTGGCCTGCAGAATCTTCACGGTACCGTCGTGCTGAAATGAATTCATCAGATACCTCTTTCTGTACCTATTTCGGATCGATACAGGAGCGGCGTGATAAATGGACCGGGGTCCTTTCAGTGTGAGACTTGGCCCGTTTCTGCAGCTTCTCAGTCGCTGCATTCTTAATTGATTAAAGCTATTGATTAGGCCTCCCAAAGCCTCCAGACTAAAAAATCAGCCTCTATCTGCCTACGGCCAGATGCCCAGATATCATGTCCGCAAGCGGCCGAGCCTGTGCCAAGACGGGGAGGCGGCGTCCGTGCTGCGAATAAATGAGCACGAAAGATTGAGCTCGAGCACACAACAGAGCCATCTATCTTCTGTCCACCTAGTTATGCAGGAGAGGAATCCCCTATCTCGGCTCGCACTCGGCAGCCACAGTAATTACTCACCACTGTGGGAGTGTGTGCAAGTTTGCCGCGCCTTTGAGAAGCCACTGCCTGCCTGTTATCAGGGCCTGCAGACACTCAGAGGACGGGTCGAGATGTCCAAAGTTCCCCTCACCCAAGGAACTCAGCCCCGTCATGAGCTCAGCCCTGCTGCAGGCTGCGCCCTGCTGTAAATTGGCTGAGAGAGGTCACCGAGTTTTGCCCCCTGCACCACGGAGAAATGAGTGCAGGAAGTCAGAGCAGCAGCCCCGGAGCTGGCTGTTGGTGGGCATTCACTGACTTGCTCATTGGCACTTTAGCAGGGTGTGTGCTTGCCAACCTTCTGGCTTGAACACAAGTCTCGAGGCTCTGTCTTGCTGCTCTTTTAAGCTTTAGCAGGAATTTGAATACAAGCAGCTAAAGGCAGTTTATTTCTTACTTTTTAAAAATAAGAGACAGAGCACTTTCTCTGAGAAATCTGATGTTGTTTCTGTGATGGCCTCCATTCGGTAGAAATGAATAAGAACAGACTATTGATTTTTAGATATTTGCAGTTCACAACCAAAACCTTCTTCCTTGTCAGACACGCCTGTATGTACGATGTACTTCTAGAACTTTTTCTTTATCATGGTAATAAAACTCCTCTTGTCCATCACTTTGGTTTTAACATCAGCAACTTTTGAGTGGAATGTACTTTACAGTATGGTGCGGAAATTAACAGTGACTCCCATTCCCATCACTAATAACAATATTTAGAACTAAGTATGACTTTACAATGATGAAAACAATGATTTGGTACAGAAATTATAGTACCATACGTATTATAATATAGTTCATTCCTAAATCCTAAACATGAACAAGAGCCTGCAGCCGTGGGAGTGAGTCTGTGTAGAGCAGAGCCTTGAGCTAAATGCTAACATGCCGGCATTTAGTAAGTATGTTTGCCATGCTCATCGCCTTAATTTAGCATGTAAGCATGCTATATTAACTTTATTTAAAACAGTACAAATCACTGAGTATAGGCTGGGACTGGGGGGGAAGTCAGTTTTTCTTCCTTCTTGTAATTACAACTGGACGATTTAAGATTCTGACAGCATTCTCGAAAGGGACACAAAATTTAGGCGCTGAGACCTTAATCCTTCAATCACAGACATACAGAGACAGACGCCCACGCACATTCACAGCTGTGGGCAATTCAGAGTCAGATTTTCTTGTGCACACGGGGAGAAAGGCCCAGAGGGTTCAACCCAAGATCACTTTTGCTGTGAGGCGACAGCGTTATCTGCTGCACCACCACGCACGGGGCCAAAAAAAAAGTGAACGTCATAGCGATGTTAAACTCGTTAGTATCGACATAATCGTTTCAAACACGCCCTGTAATATGTTCACGCTCACAACACAATAAACCCTTGTGATCAGCAGTGCCTAAGACCCTGATTTATTGTACTTACCCCACAACCAAATATCAAAGATACATCCTGAACGTCACCCTTTGTTCTGTCTAACAGTTTAGTTTTCTCGACCATCAGTATTAAAACCGTTGTGTGCGTAGATGTTTCTTTGTGAGGTTCATCAAATCCAGACTTATTTCTAGATACTGCCGTTGAGACTTCTCCACAGAGTGAGCGTTGTTGCTCCACTTTTGTTTTGTTTTTTTGAAGGTAGCAACTTGTCTTTTTTTTTCCCCTCCTCAACTTTTTGCGAGCGCATTTCATTTCATTTCATTTCATCCTCCTCTCACGGGGCAAATAAAAAAAATCTGGTGGCAAGTGTTTTCTTTTTATACGCCATGATAGGAGCAGGATGGGAGAAGAGCCTGTGTTTGCCAAGTCAGTGTGTGTATTTGCATACTGAGGAGGTGTGTGTGTGTTATCAGTGGTCTACATGCCTGTCACTGAATACCTTCTCCTACACACATAACTAACTCTGTGTGTGTGTGTGTGTATGTGTGTGTGCGTTGGCAGTGTGTCAGCGATGCCACAATGCAACTAGAATTAAACCCATTAGTGCGAACAGGGTTTACACAGGCAGAAACAGTACACCCGCATTTTACGATTGATGTCTACAACTCTTGTCTCTGTTCACACTGTTAGTCGCTAATCTTTCCTGTTAGTGGCCCCATTTCTAAACACAAACATCGGCAAACATACATCGCCTGTTTACGCTCGACCGTCGGGCCGAAAAAATGTCTTGTTTATCCCCAAAGTTGCTCTCCTCTGTCTCTGAAAAGCTCTGTAAGCGCTTCTGCTCCGAGTCTATCGCCGCTCGCTGTGGGGCGGGCGCCGGGGTCATCGGACTGCGGGAGGTCAAAGGTGATGGGAGGAATCTGGGGGATGCGCGAGGAGGAGAGGGGGGGTTGTCAAGGTGACGACAAGGAGCGACAGACACCTTTTTTTTTTTCCCTCCTTGATGATCTTTCAGAGAGGATCCAGTCATGATTCACGGCGGGCGGAGCGTTGTGTGCTCGTGCGTAATCTGGGTGACAGGGGAGCTTATTAAATGTGCCAACGCAAATGAGGGATATGCTCATGGTTGGGGTGGGGGGGTGTTACGTATGGGAGGGAGGTGTGCAGAGATGCTGAGCAAGCGGTAGCGGGTGTTTGACAGCGCAGCACATTGTGTCTGAAAATGGGGAAGGGTGGAGCGGGGCATGAAACGTATGAGTGAAGACGGGCAGGTACGAGCTGCCAAAGCATTTACATCAATTTTCCGATTATGTGGTCTCTCGTTCTTAAGCTGCTCTGCGACTACACAAGGTGTGCCATGACACACACACACACACGCACGCGTTTCACACAGCCTCGGCAGACATTTCGTACGCCACTCTGTTCCCACGAAGGCCTCGTCCTCTTGGCTCACGCGTCTGTCATCGTTTTGGGAAGAAGAAGCTCCTATAAAAGCGTGTTATTAAAGGCTGAGTCAGCCCCCGTCCGGCAGATGTGACACCTGGTTCGTCAACCGACAAAACGGGCCTCATTGTTTCCATTACAAAAACGTGAGCGCGTCTGCGTGCCCACGCATGTGACTCGCCCCCGGGGTCTGCTTTGCTTCCCCGCGTGCTGTTTGCTAGCGCGGTGGCGCAGCAAGCTAGCGTGGTGATTAGCCCCGAAGACCTCCACGTCGTCTGCCTGTTTGTTTACGGCGGTGAGAAGCTGCTTCCCTCCTGAGAGTCGGGAAGCGTCGCTCAGAAGCGTGCGCAGCAGACGGAGCAGACAGAGTCAAATTAAAGAGATGGGAGATTTCCTGACTCATCAGAAACATGCAGGAGGAGGAGGAGGAGGAAGGGGGGTTATGAGGGGGAGTAGACAGATTTGTAAAGATCAAGGTACACTGATCAAACATGGCGGTGTCTCGTACTCGTGTTCTTTTGAGCAGTGTATATCTCTAACACCCAGTTGGGATCGTATCAGATGTTTGGAGTTGGACTGACTTTGGGGTTTTGAGTTCTTTCAAGCTGCTGTAATTTTACGCCAATCTTATACAACAAAGAAATGTCTCCTAGACCTCTGTTTATGTCTGCCATTTAGAGATTTGGAGGATTACTTTTTTAAAAAATCAACAGCATCATCTATTTCCAGTAACAATTTGGCATTTACCCTGGATTATCCACATTGGTAACAGATATCATAACATATAACACAAACTGTCTGTGTACACTGTTCAAGATGAAATCTGATCAAATATAAACAGACCTTTAAATTCAAACTGTTTCTACAACTAAAGAAAATATTTTAGTCACCTGATTAAAAATAGATTAAATTTCATTGTGCTTGTGTATTAAATGTTCCTATTTTCTGCATATTTAACAGCAAAATCATCAACTGAAATGTAAGCATGTTGAAGAAGAGTATATTGAGTTAAATATCTTTAAATATTAAATATCTTTCTCAATAGAAATCCCAGAAATCTGATTTCCATGGAACAATTAAGTGTTTCCAATACAAACGGACTTGTTGAATGTTTCTTCCAACGGTTTCTTAATTTGCAGTCTTATTTCGAGATCCTCATTCTTAGAAAATTCCCGAAATGAAGGGAGACGTTCCTGCGGTCAAGTGGAATTATCCCTCCCTTGGCTCATGTACATAATGCATCTTTGTTTCCTCACGAGAGATAAGTCCCTGTGGCTAAATCACACAATTAATAGCTGTTCATCATACATATTTCTTATCAATGCTTTCTTTATAGTTGGACAGCTGTTATCGTTCGACATACAGGAAGTCCTTTAATATTTCAATTTATTTGAAGGTCTGTGTTTAAAATGTGTTGAGAAAAACTGTCGTCTTTCTGCACGTTAATACGAAAGATGAGCTCCAATGTCCTGCTCGAGTAGTTAACCCCACGTTGAGCTCTTCAAACCACCCTCCCGCCGCTCTTCCAATCTGTTGAGTGTGTGTGTGATAGTGCGTGTGTCTGTGTGTGTATGAGACTTTGTCAATATCGCCCAGGAGGGTTCCCCTGCCTCCCCGCTGATGGGGATTAAACATTCATGATCATGTTTATTAATGACCAGCAGGCATCAGGGATCTCCAGGCTGTCACACACACTCACACACACACACACACACAAGCAAATACTCACAATTCTCTTTTTCTTTTTTAAAATCACACTCGCTCACACACATTTGCACTTTCTCTCGTACACCTACGCAATCTTTCTCTCCTTCACACTTTCACACACAACCTCCTCTCATTATCCCACCCACACACATCGGATACAGACACACTCTCTCTCTTGATCTCATGTACCTACACACTTACACCTTCACACACACACACACACACAAAGGGAAAAAAAACACACACTCCTGCCCATGAAAATGATACCGTACATTCATGAAACACACACTCTTAAATAAATCTCTGTCATCTGTCTTAGTGTTGTTTAATTTGGTAGTAAGGTCTGGTGTGTGTGTGTGTGTGTGTGTG
>JAOXYL010000113.1:15760144-15770361 GCA_028564955.1 Terapon puta | reverse complement strand
CTCTCTCTCTCATAGTGTCATGACAAGGCTGTTCCCTGTGAGGGATGGGTAAAACCAGCCCCAGGGACATGCCTGCATTTCATCCCCTCTTCTTCATCCGTTCCCTCCCCACATTTTGTTTGTTTATTTTCGGTTAAGATGGGGCCTCTCCGCTGGTAAAGCGCAAGGCTTCTCCTTTGATTTGAGCAGCGTTTCATCTGTGAGGCAGACGGAGCTCTGTACATAATGACTCCATTGGAGCGTTAAAGGGAGATGGAGACAGCGTTTAGTGTTTATCTCGCAGCCTCCCAGTCTGACAGTGCTGTGCTGTGTTTTTTTGTGGGAGTGTTTACATCCAACACTTGAAAAAAATTAGCAAATGACACTGAATAATATTTTGCGTTCACATCAATAAAGGGAGTTAAAATCCTGCCTGGTGCATGTTATTCCAGCTAGCAGTGAAGATCATAAGCATGGAGAATGCCTAACACAATGATTGTCATTTGGGAATATAAATGTGTTGCTAGAGCTTCACATATTTTTGTTACTTTTCTTGCATTACAATAAGGGTTTAAGCACAACCCCACAAACGGCCTCAACTCTCCAACACTGTGCTTCACTGGCCATCGTCATTGGCCACCATTTATTGCACCGAGAGTGCTGATGATGAAGGCAGAATTCTTGGAGGGGGATCAGGGAGGTAATGGGATGAAGATCGGCCTCTGGAAATGGTGCAGACACAATTAACTTTGGATGAAAAGTCGTGTTTGAATTTGCTTGAAAAATGAAAAATTCCTGCCGAGTGGCGTTCCTGCAGTTTGGAGATTAAGGTGCCGACTGTGAACCGCGACAGCCTAGGTTCACGTCCAGCTTTATGGCTGCTGTTGTATATCAGTCCTTTTCTCTTTCTCCTCTTGTTTAACATCTTTTCTTTTCTATGATTCTCTAATAAGGCTCAAAATTCCCCAAGTCAACGCTGTCACCTCCCTGTGGCAGAAGCCTTAACACTGCATTGTCTTCTTGTAGGATACCAGACAAGAAAGTAGCTTAGCTCTCGCATGCCGAGTCATTATCCCTTCTATTAACAGCATGCCCTCCCAAGGAAATTAAAATTTGGTTGTAATGAAGCCAGTTCAGAAATGGAAGTTTTCACAGGCAGAGCGTTCATGTGTCTATTTAGTCCACGTTAAAGGGCCCGGTTCAATGAGCGATACATGTCACATTTCATTCTCGTGCTGGGCCATAGTTAACATTCCTGCCCCGTTACCCCCACCGGATCAGAGCCTCCCATTTTTGAGTCAGCCATTCCTCTGTGTGTGGAGGTAACAAGCCAGAACAGTCTACATTGTACTGCCACTATTGAGAGACTGGACGGTGATACACAGCCCCCGGGCCTCCCCATTCAGCTCTCTAGAAATTACACCGGGGTCACATGGAGCCAAAACGGAGGGGAAGAACCCGAGGAGGAGGAAGGAGGAAGGGGACTATCTGCGTGGAAATGGACAGGGGGAAGTAGGATGGATGGCAGGGTGTGAGAGTAGAGATGTAAGAGGACCGGCGCTGATTGAAAGAGAGAGACGGCGAGAAAAGGACACAGTTGCCAGGGGAAGAACTCCCCACTATTTGCACAAGCCAAGTGGCCACTGCTGATTGATATGCAAAACGAGCCGGCAGCAAGCACTTTTTTCCTCTGCCTACGCTGACAGAACAGCGGGATGCAGGATCAATGGCTCGATCCCCATCAAAGCCCGCTCCGCCTCAGAGGCATAGGTGTTACTCAAGACTGAGGCTTCTGACCCGGGCCTAGCTGAGGTGGACACTGATGAGAGAGCAGGGAAGGTGGAGGAGGAGGAGGAGGGTGAGAAAAATTGAAGGGGGAAATTGACGGAAGCGTCAGATGAAAATCGGAGCCGGGAATACACGGATCCTCAAGACCACCGAGCCCGCTATTCGCTTCTGTCGTGGATATTTTTCCTCCGGTCCAGTTCGGTCACGTCGCGTAACCGCCCGCCACTTCTGGAGCCGTCATGCCAAAGTCCAGGGGGGGCAGGCTGCGCAGGAAGGGCTGCTCGCTGGCCCGAAGGACCCAGCGACAGGCCACAGCAGCATGGAGGCTGCTCTACAGACTGCTCTTCATGGTGAGCAGCGGGATTGGGAGAGCAAGTGGATTTTTAGCTTATATCGGAATATTTGTTGCATGGCTTTTGAAGGGGCCTCACTAAAAGAGAAGATAGAACGTCACCAGCACTCCACTGTGTCTTTAAGTGTCACTGCTCCTTAATGTGAGTGGGGACCAAGGTTTAGCTTGTGTGTCGTGGTAAATTATTTAGCTGGTTTGGAATCAAAATGCGAGTCGGTTCATAAAAAATGATTCTACTTGAAATGAAGGATGCGTCATTTTGCAGTGAAACACTTTGCTTTGACTCCCGGTGAATCGAGCGAGCGGACATCATGTACGTGTTTGAATAGTTGACTGGAAACAACTGGAAGGAAGTGCTACTGGACGCCATCAGAATGAAACAGAGTAGACGGAGACAAAATGACTCAACAGCCTCTCACTTTTTTTTTCCCCCTGCAAAGGTTGACAAAGGCCTCTTTTCTAAATTGACTTGAGGGCATACACGGCGAGAAGAGGTAGAAACATGATCCAGAGTTGTCAGCTGTCAGCGAGAAAACCTGAATAGGAATTCACAGCGGCGCTGTCGGATCCACTCGTCTTTCCTGGCGCTCCCGGGCTTTTCTCCCGCCTCTGCTGGCTCCCGTCCTCAGCTCTTAATTGGTTATTTGGGCTAGCTGTCAGGCTGTGTTGGTGGGATTGTTGTGAGGCAATCGCAATTCCTGAGTCATGACAGTGTGTTGCCCCCACCCCCTCCCTTCCTCTGCTCTTTTTCTTCTCTCTTTCTGCCCACCTCTTCTCGTCACGCTCCAATGCAGGTGTCTGCCATTTAGTGCTGATGAAAATCTTACTTAGTTAGGGAGCTGTGTGAGAGGTAAAAGTGTGTTTCCATGTGCAGCCGTCCCCGAGCGTCCAATCAAGCGTATACCCCTCCAGCTCTGTGGCTCTTCTGTCTCCTTGATCGTGTGTGTGCAGGACAAACATGAGCCCATAGTGCGTGGGCGTGATGAAAATTAACTCACCACTTGAGTGTGTGTGTGTGCATGTACACGTGCACTACCAGGCGCATACACACGTTTCTAGAGATCCCAACGGGGCCCCCCCTTTTTTCTCTGGGTGGCTGTAACTGAAATAAACGCCAGATATGACTGTTATCTGTCTCCACAAGGCTGCCCTCCCCTGTCTGGAGCTACCAGTTGGGCTATTTGATGAATATGTCGCTCTGATATCCTTCAACCTCTGCGTTTCCTCCAGGCAATCTCCTCGTGTCCGCCTGCCTGGCGCGGTGTGGAGGTTTCCCAGATCGTGCGTGTCGGTGAATGAAAGCTGACTGGCGCTGTGTGTGGCGGCATCATCGCCGTCTGAAGCGCACTTTGTGATCTTTCAAGGGCTAATGTGTGTCAGCGGATGCAGTGGCGTGATTGATACTCCAGGTTCCTCAGGAATTCCTTTCTGATTGAGGAGAAGTGTTTAGGTACAGCTTAACAGAGCTGCTCGCCTGGCTGGAGATCTGTTTTCGCATTTCATGGACCATAAAGGTAATTTTGAATCCAGCCAGTGCGCATTTACATGTGCAGGTGTGTCCGTATGCAGCGTGTGCCTCGTGCTCCCCAATCAGAGCATGGGCACCCCCGCTAAAGCAGAGGGAGACATTAAGTCCCTTCATAATTATCATCCCACATTCAAAGAGCTCCGAGAGCGGAGCGCTGCTGTGGGCGGTGGATCACTTGAAAGAGGCTTATCCCAGACATACATAGAGGACACGGAGAGGCATTTTCCCCTTCTGTCTCTCTTTTCTTTTCCCTCCTTTACAGTCTGTCACACTCACGCAGTCTACAGCGAGGCACTGGAGGGCCGTCTCCGGAGTGACCACGCCATAATGAGCTTGCTGATGAGTCGCAGGCTTATTAATCGAAGCCTTGATTGTCTGCGGGCTCCCCGGGAGTGGGGGTGGGGGAGGGTGGTGGTGGTGCTGGTGGTGGTTATGGCTGGGTGGTAGCTCACATCGCTTACAGAGCTGACTGACTCGGACAAGTTTTCACACACCGCCTGGGTGTGTGCGTACGCGTGCGTATCGACGCCTGCAGCGTCAGAGTGGCGTATCGATCCACATGTGTCACACAGTCTTTTGGAGGGTTCTGCCCTCGGATGCTTGCTCATGCGGTATTTTAAATACCAGCACACACACACACACACACATACAGGGAGGCGGAGAGTGCTGAGCAGCTGTTTTGCCTGGCAGAGCGGCCGTCCTACCGCGCTGTGTTGCCGTGCAGCGGACTGGAACCTGCTATTACTGGCACTTATGATTCTCTGCTGATTCTAGTGACTGGCCACAGATTATAATGCTACATCATGTCATTCACTTAGAATAAGGGGGACTGGTCATCATGAGGCTATTTTTAGCAGAAAAATCACATCATAATTGATGGCTTACAGTCTAGCAGAGTTTGGTGCAGCTGTGCTTGAGTAGCTTCTCAGGTACGAATTTTCGGGTATGTTTTGATTGTGTACATATATTTACAGTTGCTCTCGTAAAACAAACACCATACAATGGCAACCGCGGTATAATACAGAGAGAACGAGGAGGTTTTTCCCCTCTCTGCTGTTTTTTTTATTTCCCAGGGAATAGAACAGAGCGGCTGATAATGGCTCATTTTCTGCCACAGTTTCTCAGACTACAAAAATCTCAACCCGCCACAGGCAAGACTTTGCAGCGTGGTGCCTAGAGCTGCTGTTAATTTCCCGACCTTAGGCAATACAGTCCAATATAAAGTGATGTGCGTTATACGTTTCTCTTGAAAGCCTCTGCAAATGGTGTGGCGGGAAGAGCTTTGTGGGGCTCCACCTATCAAAGAAGTGCAAAGCAGGCTGCAGGAAATGATACTTCCCGTGAATGAGCAGGCGTCTTATCGACTATATTTAGAAAGTGAGATGGGTCGAACCACTTCCCTCTCTCCCTCTTATACAGTCTAATACACGAGCACGTTGGGATCTCCCGGCATGTCAAATTTTCTGGAATCGAAGTGACACAAAGCTGTATAACTGTCCGTTATGGATTTAAAAGAATAATGTAATGTGCTATAATGCTATCTGCTGGGATATCCAGTTAGTCTTTCACATGCACTGTAAAGTCTTTGATGCAAAGCCAATTAGCATAGAGTGCATAACTAAATCTCCATAACGCTCTTAGTATACCCAGGGGAATCGTCAGCCATGTACAGTGTAGAATTATATACATCATTATTTTATGCAGCTTCAGAGCTGAAATCAGCGGTGAATAGTTAAATGAGAGAGGTAACAGACCTTTCATAAATCCTTGAGAATACATTTCTGTGCAGATACCTGCCTCTGCGTGTTTCTTATCGCAAGTGATTCTCATTTTATCCAGCTGGTTGTTATAATCCCTGAGCCGCCTAACCTAAATACACCCCTCTCTCCCTGTCGCCCTCTACAGAGCGTGGACACGGTGTGCACCCTCTACCAGTCCTTCCAGGAAGGGACGGGCTCGGGCGCCGGAGGTGTGATGGATGACGCCAAGGAACCTGCAGCGAGGCCGGGAGGGGGTCCCACCGGAGAGGCCACCCTCCTCCGACCTTGCCCCAAACATATGAGTGCCACTGAGAGGTTACGTAAGGTCATCCAGGAGCTGGTGGACACAGAAAAGTCTTATGTGAAGGTGAGACCACAAAGCTTCGGCTGCTGTCATATTTGAACTTCTTACGAGAAGCGAACATGAATATTTGATTGACCTCGTCCTCACGCTTTCTGAAGATTTAGAAATCTGTTCCGCTGTCCCATTTTTTACTTTCTGGTTATAAAATACTTTTTTTCCTCTTTTTTTCTGTTTTTTTTTTTTCAAACCAATGAAGTAAAAGCAGCATACTGTTATATCTTTTGTATACTACTCCACATCATCATATACAGTAATAAGAACTATTAGTGACAATTAGTGAGTCTTATTGGTTCTGGTACAGACAAAGCCAGACTAGCTGTTTCCATCTATATGCTCAGCTTTGATAAAAGGCTGCTGGTTCCAGCTACATATTACATGTATGTACAGATATGAGAGCGCTATCTGGTTCTCATTTGACTTTCAACAAGAAAGCAAATAAGCAAATAAGCAAAATTTGCAAAATGCTGAACTTTTCATTTTAACCAAAGTTAATATGTCTTGAAAGAGAAGCTGTCTCCTGTGTTACAGCCAGAGCTCCTGCTCCTCCTCCTCCTCCTCTTCCTGTCTAGCCTTATTTATCTTCCTCCTGCCCAATCATTTTGCTGCCCTCGTGTTTTCCAATACGACCTTTTCCTCCCTGACGCACATTAAATAGGCGCATTCATGATCTTCTTGACTCGGCAACACTTGTCATCGCATGGCATTTTTTCCCCCTCTCTTCTTCATCTCCTCGTTTTTCATTAAGTCCCTCTGCCTGCACACGCCTCTTCTTCAGCCTGAAGTTGATTTGTAATTGAGGGAAGAGATCGTCTTTCCCAGAGTGCCTCGATGTGGGCCCGCTCGCCCGTATCCCTGCGCCACCACCGACTGCTCGGGGAGGGGACGAAGGGGAAGGGGCGAAGGGGAGCGGGGGGGGAGGAAGCTCATAAATCAACCTAATGAGAATATCCTCACTGATACCAAGACAAGCTACAGCCACATTAAAGTAGTGGAGGGTGGGGTGGGGATGGAAGATGGAGGAATGAGGGGAGGGAGACAGTTGGAGGTTATAAAGGGAGAAATAAGAAGTGATCTGATGATGAAGAGGATTTTAAAGGGCACGCTGGCTAATGGATAATGTTCAGCATTGCGGTTTGATTCCTTGTCAGTGACCTTGATATGTTTTTTTTGTGTGCAGGACCTGGCCTGTTTGTTCGAGATCTACCTGAAACCCCTGCAGAACGAAACCTTCCTCACACAGGACGAGGTAGGTCATGAGTGCATGGCAAACATGTGGGGTCCGGAGACGTGTAGGGGCTGTTCGAGACGTCAAATTCATTGAGCGCTTATTACCCAGAGGTGACGTCGATGAACTCTGCAAAGCCGTATCTCTCTCATTACCGCTGTGACTGGCTGGAGGACAAATTAGCATTCTCCTACGCCGACCTTCTGCATCCCACAGGGAAATAAAGGCTAACTTAAGAGTAAACCCGCCCTTTAAGTCGTCACCTCGGATTCGCACACCACACCGTAGCTGTTGACTGATATCAGTGCTTCTTGTTCATTAAGAAAGTGGAGGTTTTTCTCCGTTTAAAATTGCCTTCAATTAAACAGTCATCCCAGTGATAACGTGGAGTTGTCGCCGAAGCATGCTAATGACCTCGGCGTTGCAGTTTTCAGGCCTGTGCCAGACTTGACCTCAAACACATGACGCCGCTCCCAAGACGCGCTGGTCGATAGGCCGCCGAGCACTGGGGCAAATTAAAAGGCCATTATGGGACAGTGGGACGTGTCCAGACACAGAACGGACAAGGGCATGTTAACCCACACAGCTTTTAATGAAGGGAAGTGTTGACTCGGGGCATGTGTGCCTGAGAGGCTGTGTTAAGCAGTCGACGTTCGTACGTGTGTCTGCTATATTTCTAGCAGGGCCATAGCTTGTCCCTAAGTGCCTTTGTCAGAGATGGAGCCATCAGAGTGGAGGTTTTATAACACTCCAGGGTGCCTGTCCGGCTGACTGTTATGAATTACAAGCCATCTTGGCTCTTTTTCGCCTTGTAGCCTCATATACCTTCACTCTCTCATCCCCCTCCATCTGCCATTCCCCTCTCACACATCTCTATCCATCACTTCCCCACAATTCCACACTTCTCCTCTTTCTATCCGTTATCCCACCGACCCCCTGTTCTCCTCCTCCTCAGATGGAGAGTCTGTTTGGCAGCCTGCCAGAGATGCTGGACTTCCAGAGGGTCTTCCTACAGACCCTGGAGGAGAGGATTGCCTCCTCGCCTGACTTCAGTACCCTGGAGACCCTCTCACAGTTCAAGGTGAGATGCACACACAGACAACATGTCACATTATTGATTAAATGTCCAAAGATTCAGTGTAGATTATGTGAATGCAACTCTCCACAACAACTATTATTCTCAAACCAGGTGATTTTTTTTTGCAATCGAAAGGCGGCACCATCTATGAGATCTTATAAATAATTGAGACGGTGCGACAGGAGCATCACCGGCTGATTTATAGGCTTGACGTGACAAGGTGTGGGGTCTATTGATTGAGGCGCCGGGTCACTGGTTGGATTGTGAGCTGCTGAATGTTGGTGTATTCAAAAGGTTGGATGAGAGGGAGAGGACAGAGGAGGCGTTGGAACAGTCTCCCAAGAGAGGAGAGGGGCGGGCGGCAGAGTGGTCCGGTCACGACTTGACACGTTCGCACTCTTTCATCCTCTCGCTCTGCACTCACTCGGCTTTGTACAGTCGCTCTCTCTCCGTCGGTGAATGACACTCCTGTCCCTGTCTTCCTCTCTCGCCCCCTCTGTGTTCACAGAAGCTGCTGTTTTCTCTCGGGGGTTCGTTCCTCTACTACGCTGACCACTTCAAGCTCTACAGCGGCTTCTGCGCCAACCATATCAAGGTCCAGAAGGTCCTGGAAAGAGGTGGGACACACACCTAAACACATGAAAAATACATGACTGCCTTAACACACTGAACACAGGCTCGAACAGAGACTGGACAGTGGCGTATCATAAATACTTCTGCAGATGCACACTACTTCACTGTCCAAACACCCTTGGTAAATTCAGCTTCCTTGCACCTCCGTTGCATCAGAGAAACCTCACGGCACTCGCTGTTGAAGGTTTGGCCTCATCTCTTGGGAAACAAATCAATTATATACCAAAGTGCGACCAGGGTGAGACTTTGAATGAGTGTGAGGGGAATGATGCCTCTCCAGTTTACCGCAAACCCAGCTCCATCTCCAACTTTACGCGAAGGCACTCGAAAAATACAGTTGAGAGAAGCAACATGTTGCACCTTTTTGTTTTGTGGTTTACCGTTTCTGAAAAATCAAAGCTATTACCATTTTTTTTTTAGAAGCAGCTGAAGTTTACACAAATACAAGTATTAATCCGCAGACTTTGGATAACCTTGTCGAGTAATAGCAGATGTGCGACCGCGCCAACCTGAGAGCCCAAATAATTCCCTGCGTCTCCCTCAGCATGCGACATAGTAGAAGTTTTAAAGTTGATTTATGCCTGCTAAGACGCCGGCCTCTCTGGCACCATTTGGGAACGCTGCCCAGCACAGAAAGAAACGTAAGAAGATTGGCTTCTTTTGCCGACGTGATGGGGGAGAGCGGGGTGGGCAAATTGGCCCCCTGCGTTGCTTAAATCTGCCCCATTACTAGAATTGCGTGGGATATTCCTCGAAGTAAGCCACAGGATGGATATTTAATAGGATTATGAGGAGAAAAAAAACTCAAAAAAACGTCTCTGATGGGTCAGAGTTACCTAGAGGAAGAATAAACTGTGTTAAATATGGTTATCAAAGCAACACTGAGAGTTTTCTGCAGTATTTAATAGTTCGAAAGATCACGCAGTTCTGTTTAATCATATACTGTGCAAACAACAGGCTATAAAAAGATCTTTGGCACAATCCTTTGAGGAAAACCCTCTGTTTATTTTTATAGAAGCACAGTAAAAGTTTAACACTTACCCCACTATCCAATGAAAGACTGAACCCTTTAACCACTTTAATAGTTCTAAAATTATTAATAATAAGCAAAATCTGAATGTATATTTACTTCCTATTTATATGATCAAAAATGACACACCATCCTTTTTAAAAAGCACCTGAGATCTTGGGATAGTGATTATTCCTTAGTCCTTCAGCCTGTGGGCAGTGCCAGCTCAGCAGCAAATGGCTCCAAATGCTTGAGTGAAGGGAAAAGATGCCAGATTCAAAGTGCTCTACTTACAGGGTTCATACACCCTGTTCCTTAACCAAAGCTTCAGATGGCGGGGCGTACACTATTACCGTCGGTGCACGCAAACTAATATTAGAACAAGATGGAGCACAATAATTGCACAGTGCAGATAAGGATGGCCAAGTATAACAGGGTGATAGTTGTGCTGAGTATATAGTTGGCTCAGCGTGACACCGAACACCCCGTGCAGCCTGGTCA
>JAOXYL010000113.1:15747389-15760044 GCA_028564955.1 Terapon puta | reverse complement strand
AAGTATAACAGGGTGATAGTTGTGCTGAGTATATAGTTGGCTCAGCGTGACACCGAACACCCCGTGCAGCCTGGTCAAGGACACGGAGGAGAAATCTGTGGGAGTCTGTCAACTCTTTAAGTAATTATATGCCCGTCTCTGCCATCTTCATTACCCCCCCTCCCTTTCCCATCATGCCAAGGGCCCTGGGTTGCCTTAGTTTCTCTGTTTATTTGTCGACTCGTTAATTGCCTGCCAATTACTCTGGGAGGTGTCGATGCTGCTGCCTGTCTGTTGCTGGGAGTGCTATAATTAATACTTTAATGGCCCCCCTCAGTAAGCGCCGTGGAAGCACACTGCTGCGGGAAAATGTCATCACCTTTACAGAAGGCTCGTTCTGTATAATACCTGCCATCTCACCCTACGTTTTTGGCCTTAGTGTATGAACTAAGGAGTCCCAACTTGATCATTCCCACCACATTGTGAACAAGACGGCTTTATTTTTAAATAACTCTTCACAATTCAGCTAGAACCATTGTCTGTAATTTGTTATGACTCTCAGAGGCGACGGGCTGAGTATAATGGCTGCATTAGCAGATGTTTACATTTTAATACTGCAGTGGTCATGGTAGGTTGAGGAGAAGCCTACACCACCCCCTGCTGGAGACAGCTTATTGCACCACAGTCCTGCACTGCAATGTTTTCCTGAGTCAGATCGCAATCTATGGCGTCACATCTCTCTCACTGATGGTCTCAACAGAAGTACACCAGGAAACACAAACACCAAACGAGATAGTTAACCTCTGAGCGAGTCGTGTTAATGCAGTTTGTGTCTGTTTTTCAGCTAAGACGGATCAGGCCTTTAAGGAATTCCTGGATGCGAGGAACCCCACCAAGCAGCACTCATCCACCCTGGAGTCCTACCTGATTAAACCGGTGCAGAGGGTGCTCAAGTACCCCCTGCTGCTCAGGGAGCTGGTCTCCCTCACCGACGCCGACAGTGAGGAGCACTACCACCTCACCGGTATGGAGAGTATTACATAAAGTACATAAAGTACATATACGCTGACACACACACACACACACATGCGCATCCACACACACATGGGGAGGGTGTGCTAAAAATACACACCATGTTCACACTTGTCATTTCTGTCACTTTGTCATGTTATCATGTGCGGGAACATTAAGTGACAGATCTCAGCACATAAGAACAGGCTTTGTTTCGTCCACAATGCACACACAATGAGCAAATAAAATCTGCGACTGTAAAAGCCGCGCACCCACGTACACAGCCAACAAATGATCTCTGTTAACACTTCACTCTGCTCTGCTCCCTGCAGAGGCTCTGAAAGCCATGGAGAAGGTGGCCAGCCACATCAATGAGATGCAGAAGATCTACGAGGATTACGGCTCCGTGTTTGATCAGCTAGTTGCCGAGCAGACTGGCCACGATAAAGAGGTAGATCTACATTTCAGAAGCAGATTTCTAATCATCATTGAGCATTGTAGATATATTTAAAGTTACCTCGGCGACAGTTGTACATTGATATCACACAGACACACCTGCTACAATATGCAAATGCTTCTCACAATCAGTTCAAACTACTTCAATCCAGTTAACTATCAGCACATCAGAGTGCAGCGTGTTGTTTATGCCGTCTTGTGTGCATTGCCTCTAGGGACTGAATACATTTACAAATTGATGGAATACTTAGCTGTTAACCATGGCAGTATAAATATTCAAAGTGAATGCTAAATAATGTTGTCTAGGGTGCAGTATGTTTTTAACGTATTTAAACATTTCTCAGAGATCAGATTTGCTTAAAAATCAGCTTTCGTCCCGTGTGAAAACTAGTTTGTTGTGTCTGTGGAACGCAGACACGGATAGTTAATATGTATCTCACACAGCAGCGAGAAGGCAAACGTCTGGCATGTTATTCTTCTCCGTCCGCCCCCGCTTTCTTTTAAACAGCCTCCTGTGTGTCTCTCTTAGGTCACAGAGATTTCTATGGGAGAGTTTCTCATGCATTCCTCAGTCGTCTGGCTCAACCCGCATCAGTCGCTGGGCCGCATGAGAAAAGACCCTGAGATGACCGTGTTTGGTGAGTCTGCACGCCGCCCTGTCACCGTCGCTGCTGCATTCTGGGAAAAGAGTCCCTCGACTTTTCCCTACCAACGCTGCCTTCCTTAAAACACTTTTATGGTAGCCAATGAGTCTGCCGCCGTTCCTATCAAACTCCACATACCGTTTCACCTCACAGGCTCTGGGCACAAACGACTGAATAGAACCCATTTTTTTTCTTATTGAATCCATTTTTTAATGCAAGGCATGGATGTTTGCCACTAAAGGTTTAATCAGTACGAACCAAGTGTGCTGGGTCACAACCACACAGAATTGTTTCTGCAGCAGCACTCAGATCTCAGTGAATTTCAATATCCGCAGCTGTAGCGCTGATATATGCTTTAAGGCTTCAAGCTGGCATCTAAAATGCTTCTGTGGGTTGCACTCCTTCAGTCGGCTTTCCCCCAAGAGGCATTCGCAGTCAAAACTAAGCTGATGTGTTCTCTCTCACCAGTGTTCAAGAAAGCGGTGATATTGGTCTACAGGGAAAACAACAAGCTGAAGAAAAAGATGGTAACTATTGTGTCTCTTGCGCTCATTTACACGCACATGCCGCAGATGGAACTTGAAAACTTAGCATTTTCCCTGTGTGGCTTTCATGTGGCGTTCTCCACGGGACGACCAGACCAACCCCCGTTCAGCGCTTTCTCACGGAGATTCGGACCCCTTTAAGTTCCGTTGGCTCATTCCACTCTCTGCGCTGCAGGTCAGGTTGGGAAATACTGCAGGTAAGAGGCCGGCACACTGCCACATTATCCCCACTAAATCACTCACAAAGTACACCCACTAAATCTTTTTGTTCTTTCTCCTGCTCTACACCCCCCAACCACACACACACACCCCTAAGCTCATTCTCCTTGCCCACACACACACACACCTCTTCTGGCATTTCTATCCAGCCCCCTCCCTCCTTATCTCCTTCACAAACCATAAACCATATTTGGACTGTTTGATTAAAAGCCTCTCCTTTATTTCCTCGCTCTCGCAGGAACGGGCACGGAAGGCAGCTGCATCTGGGAGCTGGTTCACTGCAGGTCTGAAGTCGAAGGCAGACCTGAGACGGTCTTCCAGCTGTGCAGCAGGTCAGAGATTAAACTTTCAGGTGGAATCAGTGATGATTAGCTCTGGCATGCATTTGTGGAGTCCATAGTTATCTTCGTACCCAATGCACATACCAGAATGTGGGTGTTAACCGATGTTTATTACAACTTTAGTCCTATTTTTCTATAATTAGATGTGAAAACACTCAGGTTGCGAAAATTATATCTGAATGGTCCAGTCAGGTGGTCAGGTTGTAAACAAAAAGCCTGATAATCTAAACCAGTTTATTTAGGAGCATGCTCATAATGCGAGCAAAGATCTCTTAGCAAAGGGAAAATGTGCGCACAGGCATGGTAAGTAGGGTCAGTCAAAGTTGAACCCCAAAGTTACTTCCTGTTCTGCTTTATTTTCTCTTCCAAGTAAATTATTGTTTAGCTGTTGTAAAAAGCAGAAGCTTTCTGATACCATCTGTCTTCTGTGTAGCAAGGTTACAATGTACCCACTTCTTTTTCCTTTTTGCAGTGTATAGGATGGTCAAGGCTAAAAACTAAGATCCATATTGTGATCATTTCAAATAATCTTTAAACCTTTTCAAAACCTACTTAAAATGTAGTCATCCAAAAAATCCCCGTCCCATTAAGGTAAACCAACATTAAAATGATGCTCTGCTCTTTTTTGCTGATGATACCACCCTCAAATATGTAGACAGCATCAGCAACAGCATCTCAAAGCTAACAAAATAACATTCTGTGTCTTATTTTTTCACGTTAAACAAAATAGGATCATATCTCAGTGAGCATGCAAGGTGCAGGGAAGCATAAATGGCTCATTTCCAGCCTTTATGATTAGCTACACAAACTGCCTTCTGGCTGTAGTTTTGCATTGGACAAATATGAGACTGGCATCCATCTCTGTCTGTTGACTACTTTTAATTATGATACATAATACCTGTAAAACATATTGAGTATATTCACAAGAAAATACAAATGTTTCATTTTGTAGTTCAGTAATTTGATTTTGTAAAGCCATTTTTGTTTTCATATCATGGTCCCGAAACAATAAGCATCAGGTTGTCAGCTTGGTATTTCTTCCCATTGGCCCTGTCCTATGTATGCATTTGTTGCATTTAGCAGTGCAAACTGTCTACATGAGGACCATGGTGAGAGTGAAGTCTGTGACCAAATTGGTAATTCTCATTACACAGTGTGAAATTGGGATCACTCCTAATGAATTAAATCACCCTTTTCCACTGGGGCCACAATGAAACTCTCTCACCAGTCCCCTTAATCTATCTTTAGCTTCTGAAATCAAGTTCAGTGCCTGTGCTCATGCTGCGATGCTTCTTCTGCCGTGTCTCCCTCAGTGTGCCAGAGAGCAAGGTCAACATCATCAAGGTGATCCGCTCCATCCTCAGGGAGAATGTGAGGAGGAACATGAGGAGCGAAGGCACGTTGGAGAGGACCTGTAAGGAGCGCCTGGTACCCCTGCGCAGCACCCTGCCCTCCTCTGCCAAACTAGGTGAGCGTTCAGAAGCATTTTTAGGGAGAAAAAACACAAACCATGAACCCTTGACATTTGTTTAGAGTATTAGGCGCTGCTTTCTGGGAAAGTTCACTTTAACATGTCCGTGAGTGATTCTTGCTGATTGGTATTTAGCGTTTAAAGTTCTTTGTCATTTGACATTAAAAATCATCAGATGTGTAAGTGCTGCCTGCACTTTAGAGACGATTGTATCTCATGTTTTAACCCATGAAATGGTGCAAGTGTTTTGCTCAGATAAGGGTGGCATTTCTGACTTCCATCATTTGTTACCAGGTTCCTCCAGGGCTTCCTGGTTGTGCAAGCAGCCACCTGGAGATCTTTCCTCCCTGGCTGGGAACCCCAAGCTGGGGCCAGACTCGGACGAGGGAAGCCTGAGCAGCGGGACCTACAGTTTGTCTGGGGGTCCTCCGCCGTGCGCTGCCTCTGACTCGCACGTCCTGCCTGTCCAGCAGAACTGGCCTCAGACGTCTGGACCCGCCTCGCAGCGCCGCTCCGCTTCGGCCGTGAAAGAGTCCGATATCTTAAGCGATGAGGATGATGACGGCTTTAGCGAGGGGGGGATGAGGAGGGACAGCGGAGACAGCAGTTCCCCGACGAGCGCCATCGAGGCCCAGTTCCTCCAGCTTAAACTCTCGGAGGACGCTGTGTCAAAGTGCGCGCTGGCTCCCCGCGTTCAGCCCGAGGGAGTGGGGGACACGCCAGAGACCCAACCCAAACTGATGCGAGGACACTTCAGCGCTGTGAAGAGGAAACCCAACAGTTTGAGGAGGAGCCAGGGCGCGCTGTTGAACATGAGGGCACACAGCAGGTCACTGGACAGCCAGACTGACGCAGCTTCACCGTCGGGGGTGGTGGACCTCAACGCGCTGCTGGAGAGAGAGTTCAGCGTCCAAAGTCTGACGTCTGTAGTGAATGAAGACTGTTTCTATGACCCGGCTGAGAGCTGTGCCACTGATTCTGGAAATACCACCTCTTCGTAGGGACTGATATACCAGGGCCACAGATTAATGTTCGTAGAGGTGAGAGCCGCTGACCAAAGCTCCTGTGGCTCACTACGGGCTCCACCGGGGTGGCGCTGAAGCTGCGTCTCAACTCGGACGTGGTTTCAGTGAGCCACATACCTGCCTGCTAAAGTTAGATGTAACTAATCCGTTCTGATGAAAGCCTATTGGCTGACAGACCCAGTTTCTCCCCTTAGGGAGGCGAAGCGAGGTGATTTCTGTCCCAATGATAATGACTGCAATGAATCTGCCAAGCACTGATGCGTTGCCGCGATCTCCTCAGCACTCTGGGCTTTGCCTCCTCCCCACAAACCGTCTGAGTGACGTATTCCATCCTCCTTTTACCCCGCAGTTCATTCTGATTGGCACTTTTTATTTGATTTTCGACCTTTTCTGCGAGGAAATGGGGAGAATGCCCTTGGCCCGTCAGTCCCAAAAGTTAGAGAAGGGGGAGGTCCACAGTGGATATAGAGCCACCGGGACGCTGAGGTGGAATCTGTTTCTGAGTCTGTCGAGTCTGCGTTGTGCTTTGCGTTGCTTCAGTTTGCCGGGCGGCAGACTTTCAGACAGAGAGGGGTCAAGAGTTCAGGCTTCAAGTATTCATTTGCATTTGCTTTTGCAGCACCAGACACGGCGAGTTGTGTTATCGTTAAAAATGAAAGGAGGCACTGAGTGAAAACTATTGCAGATTCATAAGATCCACCCAAAGATCTACAACGGTCAAGTCAGACTTCCTCAGAAGAGGTGACTTCGGCCTAAACAAACAGGAAGGACACCGACTTTCGCAACTAAGCCTTTTTTTTGCTGTATTTTGTGCACTAAAGTACACTGTTTGCCTATATATTTTAAATATTTTTATCTGTACAGGTTCTTATGTAATTAATACTGTTTTTATTTATTGATAGGTTTGATTATGTATATCTTAGCAAAGAAACTTTTTGGGTGAAGGCTTGAACTGTTGGATAAACATTTGGTCCACTAGAACATAAAAGAAATAATCCAGCTGGACATTTTTTTCCCACTTCATTTTAAATGTAGCTTACTGGACTTTGGTTGTCTTTCTCTGAAGATTGTAATTTCCAGTGTATGCATTGGAATGTACAAGTGTTTGAGATCCAGCTGCTGAATTGAATGATTTAAACTGCAATAATGTTTAAAACCCAATGTTTATGTTTGTGCCCTGTACATATAATCTTTTTCTATCTTTTGAAACCTTTATGTATTCTCTTATACATACTTGACACTGTACAGGTCAGAAACAAGGCAGGAATTTTGCAATAAATGCATCCGATATTTTTGTAAGCCGTTTTGTTTGCCACAGCATAAAGTACCCTTTGAGGTACTGATTAAAAGGCAAACCACTACCACATTCTTTACCCTCTCAGCTCAACTTTACCATGCCTTTAATGCTAGCATACCAATGAATGTGAATGCCCCATTCTTATGGAACTGTTTTATAAATAAAAGTTTTATCTGTGAATGATGCCTTGGAGAACGGTGCTTTCAACTTGCCCGTCAAAGTCTGTCAGTACAGTTTTATTTGTCCTTTATGTTGCATTGACAGGTAAAGCAGTGCTGGGAAATAAGTGTCTTATCTCGGGCTCGGTCCCTTGGCTAGACTTGCCACTAGTCCCTGATTAGCTGTCATAAAAAAGGCAGAAGTCTATATCCTGTTATTGGAAGAAAAGGTATATCCTCAATAGGATACATAATTAGCTGACAGAAGTGGGGCACAGTTACATGAAGAAAGGCTTGGAAGAAGCATCACTGTGCTGCTTGGATTTTATACGGGGACATGTGTGAAATTAACCCAAGCTACATGTTACAAAGTTTTCAGCTGGCAGAGTACATTTATCAGGACCATTAACAGTTTTTTCTATTCCTCATTCGCCCTCGTATTAAAGCCAGCAAACCTGGAAAAAAATGAAAGGATTGTTTTGTAAGTGTCACTCGTTTGCTCACTTAGCTATAGCACTGTCTGCACGGCTGGATAATTTCAGTGTGATTTTAAGATACAGTATCTAATGACATTTTGGCACTGCCCAAATGGGAGGTGAATTGAATTTAATCGTGTGCTTAATTTGTGGCCATGTAACATTTGAACTATGACTGTGACGACTTTTTTTCTAAAAATCAACGTCAACAGTAAAGGCTAAACAGAAGATAAAAGATATAATCTAAATAAATAAATGTATGTTGAGTCAGTATCACTGAATGGGCCCATATGATGTTTGCCTGCAGCATTTACAGTAGTGGGTGTCAGCTGTGACCTTACTGGAAGAATCACAAGCCTCACACAGTTGTGAGTAAATTGTGACTGTAGCTGAACAAACGAAGAAAAAAATGATGACTCCACAAACTTGGACAGTTGAGTCCAAAAACACTTTATGTTGTTATATACAACATAACACATTATTATATAGTAATTGTATTCAGTAATAGTAGAATAGTAAATCACAAAAAAAGAGATGATGAAAAATGTACAACCAGCTTACAAAAAAAAAGAAAAAGTTGAATTACCCTTTGGGACGCCTGTTGATGCACTCCACTGGTCTACACGAGGAAAGTTATCTATATCTGAGGCTGCAGACTCACACAACATCATCATCACACAGCAAACAGGTGCAGAGGAGTACCTGACAGCAGACCATGACGACGAAACACCCAAATGTGTGTGGACTGGTAATGTTGGCAGAGCAACAAGAGGAGCATCTTACTACTTTAGTTTCTGTATTTCACAGTCTGTAACAAATCACTTGTACTGAACGTGTCATGATGGTGGCAGGGTACCAGCTACACTGTGAGTCGTCATCTGGGTAGAAAGACAGTTGCGTTTAGTTTACGTCTTGGGTGATTTATTAGATTATGATGCAATGACAGACAGCTTTGGCAGATTAATGGTTTGATAGATAAAAAAAGATACCCAGGTTCCATCAGGTATCCATTCGCACTGACAGGCTGGGGGATCATTATTCTTGATTTATGCTACTTTACGTCAGAACCTTTCACATTTTGTCTGGGACTGACTGAAAATGTAAAATGTCATCCGATCATCTCTAAAGTGCCAGTTTATCCCTCTTCAGTCTGGACGCCTTGTGACATGACAGCTTTCAGACCTCATATAGCCCCCAACAACAAACGTGTCATCACGTGTGTAGAAAGGCAACAGTAAACTGTACAGCAGCAGCGGCAGAAAGTGTACTTGATGCCAACTTATAGTTCACTATTTCACTATTGTTACACGTTTTACTTAGTTACAGTTGCTGGATGTTTATATTTCAAGCAAAAGAGTACCGCTACATGTGGGTGACACGGTAAAGAGAATAACCAACAGTGTTTTAGTGAGGTGCTGCGCTGCTTTATATTGATTTTCCAAGTGTCTGAACTCTGCTGGAGGGATGAACGCCACTCTTCAAAAAGATATTCTCTCATTTGATGTTCTGATGGAGGCGGTGGAGAGCGCTGTCTAACTTGCTGGTTCAAAATCTCTCATAGGTGTTCAGTTGGTTAGAGATGTGGTGACTGTGAAGGCCATAGCGTGTGATTCACATTTTCATGCTCATTAAACCATTCAATAACCCTTCATGCTCTGTGGATGGGGGCATTCTGGGCATCCTGTTCATCATATTTCATCGCAGGATAAAGGTGAACGCTCAGAGCAACTTTGTATTATGCTCTGTGGTACTGATACTCTCCCTCCAATTTGAAAGCAGTGTCAGGGATGTTTCGGTAACCCTCTATCGCCTGTACATGTGCGAAGATGCTTTCATTGGACGTTTTAAATTCTTTAAAATAAATGTGTTGGCTCCTGTGACCAGGTCAGAGTTAAGTACGAGGATCGAGTTTGGACTTGCTTGTAAAAGCGGGGTCATGCACTCTGTTGGAAATGGGAGCTACAAGGCCACCTTGGCTTTAATCGACCCACAGCTGCAGCTGAACGCTTTCAGACATGATGCAGTCTGAACAAACATTCTCGCAGCCTGACGTGAAGGAGAAGCTCTGCTGCTGCACAGGCGTACACAGGGTATCACATCAGTGGCTAATTACACGCCACAGGTCTGTAATGTCAGCTCTCAGTCTCTAATCACTGACAACAATCTTTCAAAATAAAAGCTTTTCATAACACAAGACCACAATGTGTTTTTTAGGGTGACTGGGCTATCTGGGTAACACGCAGTATCGCCTTGCATACCTATCTCCCATGCAGATCCGAAGAAATCCTGATTGTGGTTGGAGATTAATGCCCACTGATCATCAAAACTGAGTGAATTTTCTCTCTGGCAAGTCAATCAGAGCGTACCATCTGCCACACTGGCAGGCAACAAACAGCCTCTGCCATGTTGTATTGGTGATAATCTGCTCAAATATTCAAAGAGAATATTCAACACTTGTAACAACACTTTTATTGATATAAAACCTTAAATAACAACCAGGGTAGGATTATTTAATGTACACATCACAAATGCTGGATTCTGTAAGAGAAATGTAACAAATGTGAATTACATCAGTGTATTCACTCACATTTATGGTTTATGGTTTAAATGACATCATGGCTCAAGAGGTTTATGCATTTAATTCAATATAGGCATGAACTGTGGATTCCTCTTCCTTTAATACAACAATAGCTTTTCCGGAGCTGACAGATTTTCCACCACTTTCCTCCTCCCTTTACGCGCTGTCTCCCAGGTGACTGAGCAATACAGTACATAGTGGAAAAAAATTGGCCTGGATATGGCTCTGCCATGTTGTTCCCGTTCTCTAAATCACCCTGAAAACACTGACATTTCTTTCAGGTCCCACAGGACGAGGTGTTATGCAAGTTGGATCTGAAGTAAGAATTGGGACATAAAGAGCTGCTGTGGGTAAGTAGCATGATTTCTCTATTCTCCCCCAAACCACACGACTCTGCTTTGAGTTGCCCCGTCCCAGAACAGGGTTCTTACAGCTGATCTGAACCACCCAGGATCTTCACATGCCTCGTGGTTTTTGTCTCAGTCCCAGGATTTCCTATATACTAAGTTACCTATTGCTCCCTGGGTGCGGGGGAAAACGTTTTAAAAATGCATGCATACGCCAGGTGGAAATGTCAAGACTAAGAGCAGTCTGTTGTCTCTCTGTGCTAAAAGAAGCTATTAGCGGGCTTCTCTTGGTTTCTGTGCTTTTTTTCTCTCTCTCTTTTCAGCAGGGTTGTTGAGGACTTAATGGTGTGCCAGTTGGCATGTCCATAAATGTGTCCACTGGTCTGTTTCCATGCCTGGCGCTTAGGTGCTGCAGCCTGAGCTCCTCTCTGAACTCGTAGCTCAGCAGGCCGGGTTCACGTGTGCACAGATGAGCGTACGCATCCACTAACGCCCTCATCTGGGGTATGGTGATTTCTGTCGGCCGCAGAGTGGGGTCCACATCTGCCTTACGCATCATCTCCTCCGTCAGCTCTAAACGGCACGCCTCTGGGAACAACTTTCTGGAGGAAAAAAAAAAAAAAAGAGCGAAAAAGTGGAGAAATGATACAATACATGATAAGTGTAGATTCCTACGCTCAGGTCGCTTTGATATCTTAATGATCATGCAAGTTTAATGGCACGGCAAGTTCAAACAGAAAGAAATTATCCCTCAGCAATTATTTCAAATCTGTGAAGTTAATTGAAATCGCACAAAGGGCTAGAGCTGCTCATGAATTGTTAATTTGTTCCGCTGCCGTGCTCCATAGACGAGGGATGTAGATACCGACATGCAACTCGCACAGAAACAAACTTGAGACCCACAAAGAGGGCAGCTGTGATTTAAATGTCACATTTTCATTTATTTTGCTGGCTCTCGCCCTGAAAAGCTCTTTGGAATATTCAATACAGAGAGGTAGGCATTTATTTTTAAAGACATTTCCCTGCCTGAGATGTTTCGCTGTATTCTCCCTCTGCAGGTTGGTGAGCAATAGCCAATTCCACACACTGCGCGGTACAGATGCTTTTTAGATGCTTCAGCGCCGGTGCCTCCTCTCCAATTTGGTGCCACTGCTGCCAACCCAGCGCAGTTACATAAAATATGCTGCCTCGTCTTCCCATGCTACCTCAATGACTCATAATTGCTGCTCTCTTTCACACAGCCAGTGTTCCTTTGTTATCCGGGCCTACATGCACTTTCCTAACAGGCACGGGGGTGATGGGCAGCGCGCACATGCATGTGTCGGCGTCTGGGTTTGTTGCTAGTGGTTCTGAACGGAGCACAGAGGGTTTTTTCTGATGTTCAGACTTTAGTTACAGAGAAGCTCGGAAACTTGCGCCTTTGTCAGAGTCCTGTGTGTGCGTGTGTGTGACGAGGACAGAGCAAATCAAAAAGCGCTCTAATTAATGATGAGATCAAGATGGCGCTGTCAGAAAACAGAGAATGAAAAATGTAGAGAGGGAATGAGAGATGAGACAAGATTAAAAAGTAAAAAAAAAACAGAGAGAGGGGAAAAGGGAGGGTAGATGCTCTACAAGCAACATCAAGCTGTATAATTGTGCTTACTCCACTCCTTTATGGCAGTGCTTCCTGCGGAACTGGAAAATGTTCCTGACGACTTTCTCCACCAGCTTGAAGGGCTGCTGGATCTGGGGCTGAACCAGGGGGGTGAAGTGAACTACCCCCACGTCCACCTGCGCACAGGACACACACACAAAAAGGAAGAGAAATGACAAAAAAAGGGCGTTAGGGGCAGACCTTCAAACTAGATTGCAAAGAGCGTGCCCATGGGAATGGAGAAAGAAAAAAGTGTCAAGAAAGAGCAGGTAGGTGTGAGGACGCAGGAGAATGCAGAGTGTGGGGGGGGGAAGAAATGCTGGAGAGAAAGGTCGCCTGACAAACGGCGAGAGAGATACAAAGCTGGACAAAGAGGGAGCGAGCAGGGAGAGGCAGAGGGATCAACGCACTGGGATAAAAGAAAAGAGAGGAGGCAGAAAATAAGATGACGCAGCACGGCTGGCTGGCTGGC
>JAOXYL010000113.1:15720900-15734248 GCA_028564955.1 Terapon puta | reverse complement strand
CCATATAGCCCATACACTTCAGATGGAGCGCTTATACAGTAGTGTGTCTCTCATTACAGCTGATTGGAGCCTCGCTGATGCCGACTGAGTGAGAATGTGCTTTCCCGAAACAAACATGGATTATTCAAGTCTCTCATTCTCCCACTCCTCTTGGTTATGCAACAAGAGTGCAGATCAAATAACTACTCCTCTCGTGGGGCAACACTAATAAGATCCGCTCCTCTGTGTATTTAACCTACATTTTCCATCAAAGGCTCTCACCCCGAGCTGCCGCAATGACAGATCGAGAATGTGAGCTTAGATGAGGGGAGCCTGACAGATTTGAGGCAGGGGTTAATCATGCGTCAGGATTGTCTTTGAACTCCACGTGCAACATCAAAAGGTGCAGATTATTTTTATTGACCTTCTTCACCGGCGAATGACCTTTCCAAAGATCAACCAAAAGCCAGAGAGACGCGGAAGACAACGGAGGCGGCGACTGCGCGTGGGATATCTGAGGCAAGCCGCCGAAGAGCGAGACGGATATCAGAGCGCGTTAAGGAGCCGCCGTGCCCATCGCTCACCAAAACTGCACTGGTGGTCACCACCCTGCTCGGAAAATACGATGAGCGCCCAAATCGCTCCAGCGTGTCACCGCGCTTAATGTGTGGCTCTTTGTTTTGGACAGCCGTTACGCTCGTGAAGGTTCATATTGGAGATATAATGCCGCCATCAACGGCGAGGGAGAGTGACCTTCCTTTGTTGGGAGCTGCTCTCCTCCCGGGCCCGCCGCTCAAGAGGGGTTGGGGGGAGGGGGCGGGGGGGGAATAATAGCAGCGACCTTGGCTGCGCAGTTAACTGCTGAGAAAGGCAGTAAAAGCTATGGAGATGACAAAAGGAGCGCTTGTAGGAAAACAATACACTCTGACAGTTCAAAGGAGGCCCTTTAATATTTCAGCTTTGAGCGTGGGGCGGGACGCGAGGCTGGCAGGCTTCGGTAAGCTGGAGGTGAGGCAGGCTAAACGGCTGGAAAGGTGTCGACGCATCACTTTTCCCGCAATCTCTCTCTCTCTCTCTCTCTCTCTCGATGAAAATGATCTCCGCATTGAGATTATTGTATTGTATTACGCGGACAGAGAGGTCGATGCAATCATCTGTATTCGCCGCGGCTACTCTTTTAGCCGAAATAATCTCGATAACCTGTACAAAACCTCCGCAAGACACCCGCTAAATCCAACCTACAACCATCAGTCTCTCTAAAAGAAATGAAGTCGTGAAATCGCACTGCATGAAGCTCAAATTAGAGCCTTCGAATAACCCATCAAGTTAATAGCTTATAGATTGATGTCTACCATTGTTCATGAGTTATCAGGGTATCATAGCACCACTGGAGATTGAAGCCGACTGTCTGTCCTTGGGATACTCCCAGGGTTTCAGCATTACTCGTCAGAATACCTGCATATTCTGCCCCTTGCTAACTAAACAGGGCTGAATATGCTGAGCTCTGAGCGCTGACTCCGACTGAACCCCGGCACGTTTGTTAGGGGGGAGCGATAGATCTCTGGAGATGTTCACAAGCCAAGTCTGCCAAGCTCGGCATTTTGTTTAAGGAGAGCGGAGGAAGAAGAAGAAGAAGAAGGGGGGGGGGGTATTTTTAGCTTTTCTTTACCTTGGCTCTGTGATGTATTGAGACCAAGCCTTCAGGCGTTTACCGAGTCATTGAAATAACTTTCCCCGATACTCTTGATACCGCGCTTGACCCCGTTTGCGAGATAGGAATAGAGCCTGGATGAATTGTGTGCCGGCGGAGCGCGTGGAGGGAGGTGAGAAAGCAGCGCGGCCCCTCTGAGTTGATTCTCACTCGCACTAGAGCCGGGCCACTTCAGGTCACAGAGAGCGTATCCATCACCGGGCCTGCCGCTGCATTATAATGGACCGAGGTGGGTCACATTCGACAGCGAAACGCCTTCGGAATTCAGAGGAAATTATTCGTTTAAGACTTACAAAATGCCTGCTGACACCTCCGCCATGGAAAAAAAAACCAAAAAAAAAAGCTTGTGTTGTACTTAATGCAGCTGCTGGACTTGTACTGCACACGTCCAAACTCTTGCTGACAACTGGCAGCCATAATGGATGCTCAATGCACCGTCAACAAATTTAATTTCGGCTCCACTCATCTGGCCTGTGCTCTTGGTTGGCGGCTGTGTACAAGGCGAACATCTGTAGGGCTCTCCTCCTGCGAGCCTCAGTTAGTTGCTGGTGGCTGATGGCTGCTGCAGCCATTACTCAGAGCGGGGCTGACGACTGGCCCAGACAACCATCTGCTGGAGGTACGCCTCACTCTCCTCTCAGATCGATCTCTGTCATGAATCTGTCTCCCAGCGCTCTGCACTCGCGCAGAGGAAGCTGCGCTGTTTTTATATCCTTTTCTCCCCCAGATTTAGTTTCATTCCACATATCATATACAGTTTCCTTCCCATGCTCGTGTCTTCTCTTGCCTTTGTTCTTTTATCACACTGTGATTTAAGTAAGATTCAACTTTCCTCTCCATCAATCTTTTACTTTCTTTGTATTCCACCGCGTTTCCCCTCCACTCAGTAACTCCTGTTTTCCATTTTCTTTCTCTAACTCATTTTCTTTTGCCGTCTTTTCACCCCTATCATTCAATATTTCCACATCCCGCTAGAGCTTTCTCAGTTCCTCCTCCTTTTCCTCCTCGCTTCCTCTAACGAATGACACAACTGTTAGCGCGACGCGGAGCTCTACAGAAGAGACAGCAGGTTGTTCGTGATGGAGCATCTACCGCACGACTTATAGACCCGCCTGTGACGGACAGAAGTTGATTTTAATCACATTCTGCCGAGGAGGCAGAGAAGCGGTGGGAGAGAGATGAGCATGTCAACACACACTCTTTACTCTTTGCAAATCAGCTATTTTCTATGTAAAGAGGCTGCGGAGACGAAACTGGATGACTTGAGGTGCGTGTTGAAGATGCAGATGCTTGATGGCAGCGAGCGCTCTTAAAACTCCTTGACCCCTGACTGGAATATAAATTAGAAATGTGCATCGTGACCAAACCAACGGCGGAAAAGCCATTTCTGTTCTCAGTTTACTTCTACTGTCAGATCCGTGTATAGTTGTGAATGACAGAAGCAATTTCAAGATCACGCTGTCTGTCCATGTGAGAATTAACGGGGGAGAGTGCCTAATAAGGAAAGGGAGGCAGGTGTGATCTGCAGTGGGACAGACCTAGGGCACTGTGAGCCTGAGGGAACACCATCAAAGCAGCCAATCGCCGCTCTTTGAAACCTTCAAGGACGATCTCAGTCACTCAATGTGACACGAGAGAGGTGCAGTCCGGGGGCGAGAGGAACAAGACGGACAGATTAAACGGCGAGGATAAGAGCCTATCTGCCCACCCCACGTCAATATGGGCCCCAGCAGCTGCTAATGTAAAATGGATTCAACATTTCCCTTCTCATTATCACATTAGCCTGCGCTGGCCAGACCCTATAGGTTCAAATCAACCGACCAATCACACCGTACCTCCTCCCCCCCCCTCCCAATTTGGAATGGTTGGGTTATTTCATCGCTTTTTCCGTGTATGTTTGTCACTCGCTGTTTGTTTGATTACACAGCATTAAACCACTTCAGATGTTTTTCACGCTCCACTAATTGCCATATGTGTAGTATAGCACCTGCTGCTGTGTATTTTGTTTACTGTACTGTGCGACAGTTTATTTTGGTGAAGTGTGTTTGTGTGTGTGGGGTTGCTGCGCTATTTCCATGGAAATATCTTTACAATACGCGAGAGAGATGACCCGTTAGCCGGGACAGCCATGACTCACACACAGCAGACCAGACCAGAGTATTTCAGGTACAGACGCACCAAGGATGCGCTGAACGCAGACAAAAAGAAAGCCCAGATGTGCTTCAATTTGAACAAACCCCTTTTTAGTAACAAAATCTGTGATCCCAAAGCCTTGGCGGGAACAAGATAATACCAACAATTAGACCGCTGAGCTGATTTATTGCCTATAGATGAGAGGCACAAACACACACGTGCTGCAATAGAGGGGGATATAGAGAGAGAGACCTTTGATATTTGGCAGTGTTAGTCCCCCATTATAATTAACTTCAGCCTGCTGAGGAAGCTATTTAGCCATTATCATTTTTATAAAGTTGTTTCAGCTTTTTCACAACAGCATTATAAGCATTGCACAGCACCAAGAAACCATCCATTACAACTTGTGCATTTCTGTATTTTTTTTATCTCTTTATGCATTCTGACAGTATATAGGTTAATTTTACAGGCAAGCCAATTCTTCAACTAGAAGTTTATATTCCTGTGTGTCACAACCTCAATCCCCCTTCCTACCAGTCTTTGATGTCGTCCCGTAAATCAGGCAGGACATTTTTATTGTTCATGCACATTCGGCGTAATTACTCTGGTGTGCGCCAGTAAACAATGCGGAGCCATAGAGCTTTTTATCAATTCTACTACATGACATACTAGTAAAAAGGGTCCCACACAATGCAGAGAGTATGATAGCAGTAATATACTCTGTGTGCTCTCTGATCTTTTATAGGACACCAGCAGCAGGAGGCCTGCTCATCAAATAGCCATCATCTCTCCTAATGATATCAATTCGACCAAGTGCCCATTAAAACATTTAGTGGGGATAGAGGGCCTGTGTGGGCATGTGGGAGTGGTTGGGCGCTGATCCATCTGCAGAACACATACCCGCATGCAGCCCGAGTCCACTCTGCTCACATTCATACATACCACGCACCCGCTAACACGCACGCACGTACAAATTTAATAGCCTGGACAAGCACGCTGAAACCCATTAAGCTACGGTTTGACTTACACACAAAAATAAGACACTCAAGAGTAAAAAGAAAATGCACAGAGAGGCAACGGAGGGTGATGAAATAATCATTGGGAGCCATCTCTTCTAAGAGAATGAACAATCAGCACTGGTCCCATTCACTCTGCTGCATTTTACTCCACACAGGAGATTAAATATTTACCCATAGTGGGTCTCCTAAAGAGCCACGACATCTTCAAGGGACCAACAGTCCATCTCTGACATCAACCTAACACCTATCCTTTAATTCGGGAAAAGAAAAACATGGTTTCATTTGTACAAAGATGTAAGGGAGCTCCTGAGGCTTTTAAAGGAGTTGTGTGTCTCTATATCTCAGTGGAGCTGTCTATTAGCCAACACTGATATTTCAAAATTTGCAGCAGTTCTTTTATTTTTTAATGCGCCCCCTAGTCCTACTATAAATTGCTACCACGAAAAACGTAAAAAAAAAAAAAAAAAAGAAAATAATGAAAAAGCAGGCCGACAACCTTACAGTCTCACGTTACGCAAGAGTGAATGCCTTTCTTTCGCCACCGATACATGCACACGGGCTGATAGGCGTGGAGAGAGAAATTGGTCCTAAAAAAGAACTAGGCCCTCATTACAAGGCGCAGTGTGATCGTGCCACATCTCAAATACCCACCAGGCATCATTACAAGCTAGAAAAGGGTCCATAGACAGAACAGAGACAACACTGATTCAACACAGTCTTAATGAAGCCTTAAAGCAAAAAGAGTGAGGGGAAGGATGAGTGATGGTGACAAGATGAGGGACTCTGACGAGAGCCTGGGACCAGACGGGGAGCAAAGATTAGGAGATGTGAGGAGATCCCACTGTTACACTGCAGCAAGATAAGGCCTGTAAAATAGTAATGTGTCCATCTGCTGATGTTATCCTGACAGCTGCTATTCCAACACTGGTACTAAAGGTTAACATAGGACCCTATTGTTAAACGTGTTCTGAAAGTTAAAATCCCATTTCCATCATATGTAGTGGGCGTACATGTGCGGAACTGAATATGTGGGCGAAATAGGAAGAAGAAAGTCTGAAACAGACAGCAATGGGGTAACTCATGTCAGTTCACCGCAAAAGTCAGCATGAAATTAAACTCAAGAAGCCAAATCTGATGATCTGTTTAATAAAGCTGGTCCCTGGAACAAAATTAAGAACCATTACTTTTTGCCAAGTACGCTTTATTACCCCGCCTGATTGCTTTTTTCTAATCAGGCGTGATAGGAGTACATTCGGAGGATATTAAGCATTATTATCCAAGTTAAATCCTACCTCTGGTTTCGGGACGAAGGCACGTCCAGGGATGGTGAAGCAGTTGCGGACTGTGCAAAGATACTGAGCCATGATGGACAGACGGCTCCTCTGTTTGCTGCCTGTGCTGGCTGTCATCCTCTGAATGGAAAAGACACACACTGCACATCAGTGATGCATATTCATGCTGCTTTTAGTGGCGACCAAATATCTCTATACACATTTTACATAAAGACCCCAAACTGGAGCAGACTTGGTATTTAAGTATATCCTTATTATGCTTATTATGTGGCATTGATAGAAAAAAACAGAGTAAACACCATCAAATCCTGCTCTCAAAGATTCAACTGAAATAAAACCCCAGACTTCTTTATGTAATTGGTGGTTAATTATGGATCAAGAAATCTATTCATCAAAACAATAACATAAGCTTTCATTACACAATTGTTCTAATACAACAGTGATTGAATAGCAAAAGCGACATAAAGCCTCGTATCGACTTAATATAAAAAGACTACCTAAGCTTTGATCAGTTTTAGCAGTGTGCACCCACCTCTGCAACCTCTTTCTGAAAAGTGAGGGTGAGCTGTGTGCGCCCGTAGACGAAGGGCCCTGTTCTGTTGGCTACACATTCCAGCCACTTAATGATGAGAGGGGTTGCGACGTTGAACGGCAGATTCCCTATGATGTGCAGGTTGGGTGGATCTGTGGAGCAGCACGCACACATTTAGTACCCATGGGTTCAACACACACAGATACACTAACAGGTTCCACAATGTCCTCACCTTCCTCCCAAGGCTTAGAGATGTCTACTGAGAATGCTCGGTCCATCCTGTATGTGAGTATGTCGCCGTGGACAATCCTCAACCTCTCTGGTGCTGCCTCAGACAACAGCTGTGGGAATGGATGTGATATTAAAGGAGAAAAATGAGAAGGTGTTCAGAGAGGCTAAATCACCATAAGTCACCGTGCAGGCGGCCAGCAGTGCTGCAGCTGAAAACAGATGAACTGGTCTCACGCAACTGACAGGCGAAGGTGTTGACCTAATGACCTTGATAATACTCTGCATAAGCCAGCGTTGCTGTGGCGACTCAGTTTACCTTCAGCCCTGGGATAAAGCGCGAGTCCTTCTCCACCACAAGCAGGTCTGCCGCTCCGGCATTGAGGATGGAGCGGGTGATGCCCCCTGGACCAGGTCCCACCTCACACACATGGGCATCTCTCAAATTACCTGCCTGACGAACTATTTTGTCTGGAAAAAGGGGAGAGAGAGAAAGAGACAGATGACAAACTCAGCACAAATAATGTGCCGTTCATTGACATTTTCTGCAAACGATCTGTGATTTACATACTAACTTCGAACAACTCATGCATCATATAATTTACAGCATGCTCTCCAATCAGATGTCTGCATCTGCGTCTCGGGTGTCTAAATTGAGATTAATAGTGTGTGATGTTGCAATACCTGTGTGCCCGAGTGTGATGACGATGAGGTGCATTAATCTAACAGTCACCTTGTCCAAGGACAAGAGAGCAGATCAGACCTGCACTGCATCACTGATAATTATATTAAGGCTCAAGCTCTGCAAACAACTGACTGGGTCCATTCACATTAGCGGGAGATCTGCTCAACCTCAGCCATACAGAAAAGCCTGTCGGTTCCAATGCCTGGAAACAAGGCAGTGTGGGGGCTGCGCAATCAACTGCGCTGACAAAACACACCACTGTACCCATCAGTGTAGACACAGTAAGAAAGAAGAGGTGTTGGCGCACTGCAGATGGAGCAGCAGAAAGAGGAGGAGAGAGCGCGGCAGACTAACCTGTGAGCTTCAAGTCCAACAGAAAGTTCTGGGACAGCTGCTTCTCCGCTCGCAGTTTGTACAGCTTTATGAGCTCACCTATAGTCGGCAATGGAGGCAGACGGAGAGACGACAGTTTGCCTGAGGCAGCCATCGCTCAGATGAACACTGTAGAAAAACACACGTATGCACACACACAAGTTCAGCCTAATCAGCAGCAACGCCATTCAAAATCTGACATAAATGTCTACATACACAGGGACATGAGAAGCATAAATGGTTGTAATCAGTAATAAGTATCAGTAATAGTATTCTACAGTTGTTATGAAAAGTATGCAGTGACCTTTTAAATAGCAGGCACTGAAGGGCAAAGTGTATATGGTTGAGTATTTTATTATTTCAGCATGTCCTTTTGAAAATGTGAGTCTGCAAAGTGGCTGAGTGGGCTATAATTGGACATTGGGTCTACATTAATGTTTCCACCACAAATATCAAAAAGACACAGTGTGCAAAACATGCTGCATTAATCTAGGGCTTCCCGCCTCTGTTGTCTAATTGTTATCAATTCTAATTACTTATGTATTGCTCAATGGCATTGATTTCCAATGTCTAGCCTGAGGGTGAGGAGTTACAGATGAAGGGTCCTATAATGAAACCTCGTGCACCATCTAGTGGTCTCATAACAGATAACTGATGGTTATAACTAAAGGAGCATTTTAGAGACAGAATATAGCATAACTGTTCAGTAACAACACGTTGAAAACACATCCACACATGATAAGTTGAATATATTTAAACAGCTCCAATCCAATGAGCAGTAAATAAATTGAACTAAATAAATTAGCCTATTTGTGCCCTGTTACACGTGAGTTAAATCAGCTGCAGTTCTTTAACATTATACCTGTAAGCTTGTGTGACAGTGACCTGCAGAGCAGCCATTTATTACTGAATAATTCCCTTTAAACTTGTGTTGACATCAAACCGAGATGTGACAAAGTTGTTAGCATCTGCAGCTAATGTTAGCTTTTAGTCCCATAGACCCAGCGGCGCTCGCCGTTAAAGGCTCTATGTTTAATCTGAGCACTCACACGTTCGTTACTAAAAAAAAACGAGACTGAGGACAGACTACGGACAACACAGTGGACACACAGCGCTGGAAATAATGCAAGGGTTCACCCACGTTTCTCACCGGAGTCGTTTTCCTCCCTCATGTCCGCTTTCGTCGCCCGACTGACGTCCAAGTATCCAATTAGTGCTTGAGAAGAATGACGTTGACCAATCAAATTTAGGTAGGCGGGATTTCACGTTGCCCTTGAAAACCTGTTCATTGTTGATGTAATGATGCACCGTGAACAACAGAGGGCGACACACCACAAAACGCAGTATTGGTTCGTGTATTCTTGAGGACAAAATCACACAGTGTCTTTATTAACTCTCGTCATGTTTCTCCTTTTAATACAACATTAAAACATCCGTGGGAAAAACAAGGATTCTATTTATTGATTTCTTTTGACAGATTCGGGTTATTGCTCAGCAGATTTTCACGTACAGGGAATGTAGAAAAACAGAAGACAGGATGACAGGAAGTACTGTAAGTCAGTCATATACATTACATATAAAATAGACAATAGTAGACAGTAGCTTAAAAATATATACAATAAAGATCAAGACATGTGCAATAGGACTATAAATGAGAGACCAGAAGAACTACTCATGCAATCTGCAAAAAATGCTTTCAATGGATGTACAAAACTTCAAAATATTGAGTTTAAACAATATTTGCAGTGGGCAGATGGAAAGTGTTTGTGTTTAACTCTATTGTAAATTTGTGCTTTCCAACCACATAACATGAAAAATATAAACAACATGTGTGTCGTGAAATACGATCAAATGCAGAATTATTATTAAGTCATTATTAAGCCCTCTTGTTCCATTGTCATTATAAGGCTATAAGTTCAGCTTTTGACATCTCCATAACATTTGACTAATTGAAAACTCAGCTTAAAGTGATGATCAATCTGCGTAAAAGTCCACTGCAGTGCTGAAATTCATTGTCTAAGTGTTTTGTCATGCTGGGTGATGCACAGCTGTTGCTTGGAGTGAACCCCATGGCCCCGAGGTCCACTGGCTCTGCTCTCGACCCACGCTGGGTCAAGGGTGTCGGAGCTTGAGATGAAAATACCCTTGCCCTCCAGGCTCTGACAGATGAGTGGCAGCTCTGTCTGTGGCTCTGGCTGACCTTGGATGAACGGTCTGGACCCTGGTGGTGGTGGTCGGGCAGGAGGTCATGCTGGGTCTGCTGATGTGGAGAGGTTTCTGCAAAGTCACCTTCTTAACAGCAATGAGCTCATCAAGTTCATCATGTTATCATCAGAATCATGAAAAAGATCATCACAAATGCAAGATTCATCACCGGAGGGTCTCCAAGAGGTCATGTGTCCTTCACATGTAAGCACTGACTACAACCTATAGTAAAGATATATAGTTAAAATTTTTATCTGATGACTACAGCCACCAGACTGCTGGCTGCCCTCCTTCTCAATGAGAAATTGCTGTTGATGAAATTATACCTGCAGCACAGGAGCCTGCTGCTATTCCAGCTGAGATTAAAACAGTGACTCTCAGAGCAACAGGGGACCACATATCCTCAATACTAGGAAGCACCCGAAGGAGCCCCTTAAAAGTGAATCATGCATCGTACAAAAATGTTTTTGTGTTTAATGACCACATTTGTTAGAATTAGACTTAGTTGAAAAAGGAAATACATGTAGTACATTTTAAGAAGGATGCTTGGAGCAATAGTGTAAAAGAAAAATGTTATGATGACAAAGTCCCATGTCTCATTTCTGAGCTGACTGAGAATGGGGAGGCTCTGCTTCTTGGGAGACAAAACCATGGTATCATCTGAACACAGGATGGCGTCAGAGAGCCGCTTCCTCCCGGCAAGTCTAAAGTGTGTGATGAGCAACAACAGGAAATGAAACATAAGTAATTAACATTTCTGAGACGGTAAGTCACTGAAACATCACAAGGAAAGCAAAGACAGAAATACTTAAGAGTCTATCATTTCCAAGGCAATTTAAATGAACAGACCAACATCAATAAACCCAGAAAACCACAAGAGATGAAATGACTGGGGTAAGTTCAACAATAACTTCTGCTATGGTGATAATTCAAAAATGAGTCAGTATTATTTTCCTGCATTTAACTGGAAGTGTTATGGATGTTGTAACAAGTTCAATGGGGTTAACGGCGCAAAAAGTGAAACCAGATGTATACTACTATGAACATCCATTTGGACATGCTCAAGTATTTACTACAGCAAAAATTTTATTACACTGAAAACAAAATCATTGTAAAACTGGTAAAATAAACTCCTTTTTTTGCTTAAATCAAATACAAGATCAATCTAGGGCGAGACCACTGTATGAAATTTATGTATGTACATTTTTTTGTAAACTTATGGTTTCCTAAAGTCTCAGGATGAATTCAATCAACCCTTGTTTAGAGTACACGTACTTAAACTGTTGTATGATGTAATTATGATCCTTTTTCTAAATACCAAATTATGTTCATTCATCATTTTGGACAGGACCCTATTTCTGCGCTCGGAAGTGGAAAATCCAGACCCTGTTTAGACATACTTGTCTGTCAACCTTAACAAAAAAAAAAAAAACTATCCTATGGTACAGTACCACACAGAAGTTACTTTAACATTGAGATTCCTGTGGTAATCACTGTGTTCCTGTGATACATGTGTTGTGGTATCTTTGTGGTACTCTGAGATTTGTTGGAATTTTTAGTACAATTTACTATGAAGTGTTTGTTCTGCGGCATTAGTTATATATATTAGTTATATGAGGCCAAGTCTGACACTGTCGTCTCTTAATATGTCGAGAGGGGCAAGAAAAGAAGGCTTTCTTTCTGACAAATAAAACCAAATGATACAATGATACTCTCGGTTATTTCAGTTTTATTGTTTTATTAAAAAATTGGATGTGAAAATGCCCACTGAACTATTTGTTGGCCAGGAGCAATAACTTTGTGGCAGGTTAGCTGTTTTCTCCTGCTTCAAGGATTGATGCTAAGCTAAGGTAGTTTCATAATCCACTAAACAGACTTGTGAGTGTAATTTCTTTCCATAATTTTAGAGAAAAGAATAACTCTGCAATAGATCCAATAAGTGTATGTAAAACATTCCTTAAAAATAATGCACTATGCACACTTGACCTCAAGCATAAACTACAGTAAGTCCTATCACTCCAGTTCACATAACCTCTTCATTTTTCTTTAGCATTTTTTTTTTTTTTTTGGTGAAAACCTCTTCAGTCCCTTCATGGCTTCGGGCCAGGAACAGCATGTTCCCTGTTGTCTCGGCCCAGTCCTAATCTCTCTGTGCTTGGACAGCTCATTAGCATCTGTCAGCGCGCCCAAAACTGAAAATGACCCAGGAGAGCTGAGGTGATGTCTGCGCGGACAAAGCGAGCAGAGAGTTGCGAACATTGCAGGAGTGTTTTGACGACAGGATGGGACCTCATCTTTTATTTTTGCTAGGGAGGGGGGGGGGGGGGGGGGGGCATGCGAATGACGAGGGAGAGACCTGTGTAAGGTATGAAAGTGTGTGTGTTGTTTCGGACAAACAGGGAAAATCAAAAGTAGGTTAAAACATCAGTTGACACAACTGGTTTATGACATTATATATGAATCATGTGCTTCCTCTGATAAAACCTTCAAGGGAGATTTATGCTGAAGCTTCCTCGCAGCTGGATGGAGGAGCTCAAATCGCACCATCTTTTTTTCATCGGCCATCTTGCATGAATTAAATCAGAGTGCCATTCATTCTGATCGCATCATGCAAGTGTGGGAATGGCAGCTACTTCAACCAGTCCACATTTCATACTGTGATTCACAGAAGAACCGCAGCCCCAGTGGGCCCAGACAGGAACACCGTCCTGTGGGCATTATATACACAGAATGAAATCATAACAAACCTCTTCCCCACTGGATCCCACCACATGACTTCATTTTGGGTGTGGGAACTATGGCGCTCAATCAAAATACACTTCTCATGACCTCAGTTTGGAGAGATCTTCCTCTTCGATACCACATGTCGGGGGATGACTTCATATGTGGGGAGGAAGGCGTCTGTCAAACAAATGCTCTTTGTTTTGTTTTTTTTTGTCATTCTCTTTTTTTCCCCCACTGATTTACCCTGAGTGTCACGGACAAGATAACACATAAGGTAAAAATGTTTCTGAGGCTGCTTTGGAGCGGGTGAACTCTCAGATGACTTTGTGTCTCCAGGTGGCAAAGGAATGTAATGTAATGTGTGTTTCTGTCTGCTGGACTCTGTATTCATCCTATTGAACAAAGCATTACGTCAGCCCCACACCCACATAATCCAGTAATGGCGTGGTGTGAACAAAAAAAAAAAAA